>CM031568.1:11482845-11674356 GCA_018467065.1 Ephestia elutella | reverse complement strand
ATAATAAGTCGAAATATTCCTACACACTATGCCGCTTATAATCATCATCATCTCGAGTCGAAATGGCAAAATTTAGATTTTTGTTGACCAGGTATTTGGCCACTTCCACCGCCTTATCGTTGTCCTCATTCAGGTCCTCCAAGGTACAGGAGGAAGGGCAGTTGGGGCATGTTAAAAGATGAGCCATAGATTGGACGGCTCCACAGTCACAAAGGCTATCAGACGAATACCCCCACCTGACTCGGTTCTCACGGCAGCTCCGAACACCAGCCCGGAGTCTGTTTAGATTTCTCTAGACTGCCCAGGTGAGGTCACCACCAGGTGGGAGCTTCTCGGCTGGAGGGAGGTCCGTAGATAGCGGAGAATATTTATGTGTTCACTGTTCTAACCTGGCCCTGGAGAACCCTTTGTCCTGTAAGCTGGGCTGCTTAAGGAAGCTTTTGCGGCTTTTTAGACGAGTGGGCGGTGGACGTGGCCACGGAGTGGCATAGTAGCTTATAATATTAGTAGAATATCTCGCGTATACTTGTAACACTTGTGTTCAGGCGATCCAAGTGCGGTTGGGCACGGCGGAGCGCGCGGCGGCGGCCATGGTGCCGCGCCTGCGCCAGATGCTGCTGGGCGCCGTAGTGGTGTGCCGCGCGCTGCCCGCGCCGCCCGCCGCGCCGCCCGCCGCACCGCTCGCCGCACCGCTCGCCGCGCCGCCCGCCGCGCCGCACGTCGAGCTCTTCGTGCGTCTCGGCCCGCAGAGCATCCTCGCCTCCGTCAACAACGCCATACTCATGGAGTACGAGTGTCTGCAGCAGTTAGTACACCTTATATATTCTTCTTATTTCTTTAACCTTTATTGTACAAAAAATACAAAAGTAAACGTACAATAGGAGGGCTTAATGCTAAGGCATTATTTAATCTAAAATTATTATTTAATTATTTAATTTATTTATTTATTTATTCCTTCTTTAACCAGGAGTGCGCCTTTTTCCTGCCCTCCTTTTGCCCTGGATAATGAATTGCAAAATCCTGTATTTGCTGTTTCGCATCGCATCACATAGCCAAAGTATTGCAAATTCGCTTGATGGTATTATTGAGAAGCTCGTCTCTCTTTTTTTTTGAAGGCCTATCACGGCGGACACTTTATATAAAAGAATAATTTAATTGCATACATTACATATATTTACATAGGTCTTATATTTAAAAGTTGTGATAAGTTGCTATGGTAAATTGGATAAATTATACTCTATGATTTTTCGACTAATGCTAATTCGACTCGTGTACAGTCCGATTAGAATCAAAACTTGTGTTGGGCTTTAGCAACTTCACTCCGGTCTCTCTTACAAATGTATATGCAGCGAAGTTAGTTTTGAATGATTTGAAATGGTTTTGAATGACAAGCTCACAATTTGACAAACACTACAAAACCCGATAGCATTTAAATCGCATTGTAAAGAACACAAAAAATATCACAAAATTGATTTCATTGCCGTCACTCATATACTTTGTTCCGCAGCGGTAAAGAGAAGGAAGAAGAGAAGGAGGCGCCGAACCCAGTGGAGGCGCTGAACAGGAAGAAGGAGCGCATCTTCCGGTCGGCGTCGCAGGCGGGGCAGGCGGGGCACGCGGGGCACGTCGCGGACGAGCGCGGCGGCGCGCTGCCCCCGCCCGCGCTGCCCGCGCCCGGACAGTGCTTCGACGTCTACATCGCCATGGCCGCCAACCCCTGGAACTTTGTGGTGAGCATCGATCCACCCAGGGCGGGATTACAGTCCACATTCATAGAAACGGCGCGTCAAATATACCAAGAATACTACTACATTAATGCCGCGGCCTATAATGACTACTTTGCTGGTCGTCGCGCTGATGATGGCCGATAGCGCAGCGTAGCGCAGCTCCAGGCCGACACAGTGCGGTCAGTGTGCAGCACTTGAAGGACGAGCTGAGATGTCGGCCGAGACTGTAGGTCGAACGGCCGACACAGTTACAGCAAGGGCTGCAACGATGGCAAGCTGGAAGGCCTAGAGCGTAGCTAGGCTAGCGCGAGGCAATCATAGCATGACCAGCGAAGCAGTCATTGTGGGCAAGGCTTGTATAGTGCTTTACTGTACGTAGTTACTAAAATTCAACACCGACTTTCCCGGTTTGATGCATAAATTTTCATATGCAAGCTTATATTTTTTCCTTTGAGTTTCGCGGTATCCAATTTTCAACCACTAATTTAGCTTCATCTTTACAGAACGGCAAAGTCGATTTTGCTCAAACAAGGTTATCAAAATAATGACCACAGTTACATGCATTTTTGAGTAAAGTAATTTTATGATACAGTCCGCGAGGCCTAAGCCACAGAATTAATATTAGTACTACGTACAGAAAGGAAACTCCCTGCCCCTCCCGCAATATGGCACCCCCCCGCTCCTTCCGCACTTCTCCCCCGTTCTTATGTAACTATGGGACGTTCGACTATGAAAACGCACACATTGACGTGTTACTGACGTGTTCACGGATATACAGTTTCATTTGTAGTAGTAGTAGGCATATTTGACGCGCCGTTTCTATGAAGCGCCCACCCTGTGCCTAAGCTGAGCTTTGCATTTGTGTAAGTGATTCTGAATAGTAAGTGCGCAGCAGATTGCGCAGAACAAGTGACATCTCACACATCACGCTGGTTGTCAAAATGTTGTACAAACACTGCCTTTTTACACTAACTGTGTGCACTCATACAAATGCAAAGCTCAGCTTAGGCCTCGCGGACTGTATCATAAAATTACTTATTCTTGGTATAAATCCCAACTATATTATTATAAATGTGAAAGTGAGTTTGTTTGTTACCTCTTCACGCTTTATCTACTGAACTAATCTTCCTGAAATACATATAGCATTCATATAGTTAGAAGTACGGAGAAGGACATATGGTATTCAATTATTTTGTGCTTGTGATATTTTCTAAGTTAATTTTTATTTTTAACTTAAATAATTTATAGTAATTTGAATACAATGTTGTGCATGTCTGTTATTAATGCAAACACTAGATTAAGTTTTTAATATGATTAATGTGAATGTTTGTGTTTATATTGTTGATGTGCCTAAATAAAAAAAAAATAGGGTACCTTTCATCCCGGGAAAAGGCATGGTTCCCGTCGGAAATTTACGTGGGCGAAAGCTAGTAGGTATATAAGTTTCTTTATTCCACCATAAGTCCTGAACGGCTTAACAGATTTTGATGTGCGAGGTATTTTTGGATTCCTTACATTCCTCCGAGTGACATAGGCTATTAGCTTGTTGATGAAAATAAATTTGGCAGTAAAATCGGCTCGAATGCCATGACGGATAATGGTGTGATCATCGTGCCATAGATGCTCAGATGTTTTTACATCTGTTAGGAGTCCCTTGACATCTTTTTTTTCGTCTTGTGACAACATAATTACCTGATTGACTAGAGTGCTGTTTTAAATCGTCAAACCATTTTTTATGAATTCGGTATTTACAGGTACAATGAAAAATTAACACTCTTTTTGTCACGAAATCCTTAAGTAATACCAAGCCCTGGGTCGTGTGAAAGTCAAGTGCATTACTAAAATAAAGATCTTTCAAATAAACGGATTTGTTGAATTTACATGCTTTTGACCAACCTTTTATCGATATTTTGTTTTTGTTTTAGGTCCAGCCCAATAGTACTAGACACACTCTGCAGAGCATGATGTCGACTTTACAGTTGGAATGTCCAAAACTGTCGGAATCAGATGCTCCTTTAAATCCAGCTAGTGGAGAGTTGTATACTATCTATTATGAAAAAGATTCGTCATGGTATAGGTAAATATTTATTATGTTGGTTTATTTGTACCTAGTGGTAATGGCAAGTGATTTCTTGCCATTATTATAGGTATTATTATTATTTTTATAAACATTTTTTGCCCAGCACATGTGGCACATGTTATTGCCATATACTATGGAACCTATACCTTAAATCATTTTAGTAGCTAGTCATAAATCCTGACTGTTAAGTTAAATTCTGACTATACTGACTTATATACAAAAAATATCAAAATCACATTAAAGAATTATTTTCTAAATAATTTAGACTCATCTAGTTCCTAAGTAGGTATTGATATAGTATTAAGTTATTGTATAGGATAGATGTAAACTTACACTATTAACATAAAAACAAACCTCAGGGTTTTTATATGTTATTATTTACGACTTAACTATGTACTTTTATTTGATAAATTAAAAAAAAAAAAAAATTCAATATTTTCTTGCAGGGTGACGGTGGCAGGCACTGTTTCATCGGAAATGGTGTCCGTGTATTTCTGTGATTACGGAGATCTGGCTTTATTCCCAACAAAGGCATTGCGCCCCGTGCCGTCGGCCGCTCCATTGGCGCGGTCATTGCCACCTCAAGCAATTAAGGCTCGTTTATATGGTAAGTCTATGATCATAGTACAATAGATTTTTTTGTAAACAATAAATAAATAAATACGGACAATTCACAGATTGAGTTAGCCCTAAAGTAAGTTCGGGACTTGTGTTATGGGATACTGATTCAACGATACTATATTTTATAACTATAACATATATCGATAAACATCCAAACCCTGGTCAATCACAAAAAGATCGTCAACCCATCGTAGTTTTTTTTTTTCCTTTTTAGTGCTCTTTTATTGATTATGTCATGTATCAGTAAAAATATAGATACACTTGTGATAAGTTTTCGTTACGCATAAGGGCTCGTGCAGCGTGCCGGCGACATCGCGCGACTTCGTTCGCACCGACTCGCGGCGACTTGATTGAACGTGTGTAACTAAACGGCTGAGTGCAGCGTGCACGCGACTGGCGACCAGTGGTCGCGCGACTTGCAGCGATCAGTCGTCACAGTCGCTTGCGATTGCACAGCGCAGTACTTAATTGATATCTATTTTATAATAATAATGGATGCAGAAGGTTTAATAGATGCAGTTCGTAGTCGCCCGGCGCTTTGGAACCAAAAACATAGAAAATACCAAGATAGATATATTTTGTTGCCAAATTATAATTGTCTATACTATATGATATGCTTATTCACGAAGACAAACATTATGCCCTTTGTTCAGTAATAACACCAATAGTTAACTATTGTAAATTGCTATCGATCGGTCGCAAGTAATCGCTGGTCGCTAGTCGCCCGCACGCTGCACTGTTTTTAGTAGCAGAAAGTCGCCGCGAGTCGGTGCGACCGAAGTCGCGCGATATCGCCGGCACGCTACATGAGCCCTAACATACATACGTCGTTAAATACATAAATGAACAAATTGCTTTTTTACAGATGTTTGGCCTTTGCATCAAGACTGGACTGTAGAAGACTGTATTAGGTTTCAAGAATTGTGTGTTAACCAACAATTTGTTGGTATCTGCAAGGATGTTGGAAAAGATCCATTGAATCAAATCGAACCATTACTTACACTAGATCTTATAGACACGTCTACAGATGAGGACATATATCTGAACAAACAATTAGTTGCCGAAAATAGAGCACGTTTGGCGTCTGCTTCATAAATAACCATTGTGTATATTTTGCTTATTATGGTATAAATAACGATTATTGAAAGTAATAATGGAATAGAGTGTATGCTATGTACGATTTCATATGTTGGTAATCATTTTAGGTGATATGTTTAAGATAAGGTTAGTTGGACTGTGTTAAATTAAATACCCGAGGTATTTTAATATAGGTCTCTGAACTGAATTAAATGTTATGATTTCGTTCTTCTGGTTATATCGCTTGTTGTTGTGTTTTAAACATATTGTAATACTCTATTAGTGTAACGTTAAACTTTTTATTTTTAAATACATTTACTACTCAAAAGTTATCACGATACGTCCCTTATTTTATTAGTATTAAGAAACAATATTTAATGTACTCATTTATAACTGCCAGTTATAAAGCTAGTTTGGTGTTAAACTAAGGTTGATTCTCTATGTTAAGAATTTTTATTCTTCACCTTAAA
Organism: Ephestia elutella; assembly: GCA_018467065.1. NCBI lineage: Eukaryota > Metazoa > Arthropoda > Insecta > Lepidoptera > Pyralidae > Ephestia > Ephestia elutella. The sequence continues at coordinate 11,668,381 of CM031568.1, read as the reverse complement.
TCAGAGCATCGGCCTTTGGACTGTTTCTCCACATTTTTTTCTTGAAAATGAAACTTTGTTCTCAGTTTTAAATCTTTATAATTGGCCTTGTAGGCAGAATAATTCAGTAACGTATGATGTATAATGTAAGCACTTGCAAAATAAAAAAGTGGTATCCGTGACACAGTTTTATTTTATAATCACACTGAACACGCTACTGTGCCATACTCACATACACTATACTACGAGCCGGCAAAATTGACTAATATCATCTCCTATGAAGCCGATAGCCTCATGCGTGCGTGAACATCGTCGTCGTCAGCAGGGCTCTGTTGAAACCATGCTACTAATAAGATTTTTTTCCATATGGTTGAAACATTAATTACAATAACGAGTTTTGGCTTCACGAGTTCACGACTCCTGGCTCTCTTCCCCGTGTGATACTGTATATGTATACTTTTGCAAAGAATATTCAATTTTTTCGTAAAAATTACTAGTATAGTATGAAATACCATCTGTCGGTAAGTATCTGACCAATAGAAAAGTGAGTAGTGAGAGTGAGTGGTCGGATTTTCTACTCTTTTTCTTGTTTTCTTGCTCTTTTAGACAGCACGAATTTAACATTTGCTATGATTAGATTTATAAACTATCGAGAAATAAATTATCTGTAAACATTTATTACCAGGAAAGTTACATATTACAAGTACTGGAGCCCTGCGCTAAGTAAACACTTGTGTTACAGGGACTCCTCTCTTTACAATTGATACAAGTATGCACTTGGTAACAATAATAAATATTTATACATGCATGCGTGCTAGCCCAAAGAGTAAAAATATTTTTATATATGTATGTAAGTGTAATGAAGGAAACAGCTTTGGCATTAATTTTAAAAATATGAAATAAACAAAAATAACGGTGTATTTACAATCCTGTGGCATTTTATTATTTACTAGCTGTTTTCCGCGATTTCCCACGGGAACAGTGCTTTTTTCCCAGGATGAAAGGTACTCTATGTCCTTCTCAGTACTTCTATGTGTATGCGAAATTTTAGGAACACTGGTTCAGTAAATAAAGCGTGAAGAAGTAACAAACAATAAACATACAAACTCACTTTCACATTTATAATAATTAGTTAGGATAGGATTTTAATATATATTTTTTTATATTACTAGTTGGCGACGCTAGCACAAGCACCAGATGGGTGATCAGTCCTCTCATACTGGGATCATGTCACCCAGTTATCCCAGAACCGTTTGTAATATCATATTAACCCAGTAAATAGACGAGAATCTAGTTACAAACGGTCCAGTAATTCTTAAATTTTTGATATGTTGTGTAGGATTGTGTGTTGTGTTAGAAATAAAAGTAGCAAAATTGTGAACTTTCAGCGCCCGCCGCAATATTAAAAAAACTAAAAAAAAAACTTTGTTCAGATTTAGGCTTATATTTTCGTTTAGATGCATTTTTGCTGGAAAAGTGTTCTACAAAATCTTGTAGATAATTAAATTTCCTATTATTTACATTATACATTTTGTATCCAGGACTAATAGTTGCCCAGATGTGCTCATTAAAAAAAATCTTCTTTTTCGGAAATTTGTCAAACTTTTCACTTTAGAACGCTGTAATCTATAATAGTTATGGCATATTGTAGGAAAATAGGTTTTGAAAAAAAAAATTGTAGGGAATTTAATTACCTACAAAACGCATTTGCATTTTTCTTAACCAACCCTGCAGAATGAGGAGTAAAACTCAATATTAAAATTACGGAATATTGCTTTTTTTGTTATAATATTTTATTTTCTGCTAACTGCGCCTCGGGTCTTCGGTACCCTATGTACTATTTCTGGTATTTTTCTAATAGTATACCAAATTTAATAAAAATCCGTCTATAGTTCATTGAATAAAGACCAAAATAGAGCTAAGGGTGGGGTTTACTTACAAATGGTTCAATAGTTCTGAATTTTTGATATATTATTTAGGATGGTTAGTAAGTGTTTAAAATGAAAGAGGCACAATTTCTCCCCCTTCCACGCCCGCCATATGTTGGAAAAACAAAAAAAAAATTGCCACTTTATTCAGATTTGCGCTCTTACCTAGGTGCATTTTATTTTATTTTATTTTATTATTTTATACATTCGGAAGACCAACAGCTAGATTAATATAATAGTAACAATATACAAATTTCAAAGCCAATTATAGGTCTTCACATATAATAACACACTAGAAATTTTGAATTTTCGGGAACGCCAACAACATATTCAGATAATCACAGAACATCATCAGCTATTTAGCTACATTAGAAGCGGTGGTGGCCGAGTGGTAGAGCGCCCGCCTGTGGATGCAAAATCCCAGGTTCGAATCCTGCCCGGGCTACATGAGTTTGTATACCAATCTGACTCATGTGTGGTAGTTTTCATCGACCACCACTTGCTTCCGGTGAAGGAAAACATCGTGAGGAAACCTGCACTCTGTGTTGATAATTATATCAACAAGTGTGTGAAATGGAGAAGGCAATGGCAAACCACTCCATTAAAATTGCCAAGAGAGCCGTTGTGTGTGTTTCATTCCATATAATGACCACGACTCAGTCATGAGGAAATACGACTAAAGAGAGAGAGCTATAGAGATGTGAACTTTAAAAAAATCGCATTTTTCGGAATATTGCCAAACTTTTTACTTCAGAGCTCTGTAATTAGTTTTTGGCCTACTCTAGGAAACTAAATATTGAAATAAAATTTGAAGGAAATTTAATTACCTACAAAACACATGTAATTTTTTTTATCCAACCCTACGGAGTAGGGGGTAAAAGTTAAGTTATTGCGTTTTTGCTATCATATTTTATTTTCTACTAGCTGCACCCGAGGGCTTTGCTCCCATGGGAATATTGGGATATAAAGTACCCTATGTGCTAGACCTGAAATTTTTCTACTAGTGTACCAAATTTTATCGCAATCCGTCCAGAAGATTTTTTATGATTGAGCAAGAAATATCACATCCGAACTTTTTTATTCCAAAATCGGGTTTCCTTCCCAATTTTTATTGCCGATGAAGGAAATATTATCTAATATCTGTTCTTGATAATGTCTACAGACACTTTTACAGTGTCCCGATCAGGTACCGGTTACTCGCCTGCAATGAATCACACTATGAATGTGAAAGTTTGGATGTGATATTTGTTACGAATCACACAAAAACTACTGGACGGATTTCGATTAAAGTTGGTATACAAGTAGAAAAATATCAGGACTAGCACATCAGGTACTTTGTATCCCGAAATACCCATGGGAGCGAGGCTCAGTTAGTAGAAAGTAAAATATTATAACAAAAATCAATTTTCCACTGTTTTAACATTAGTTTTACCCTCTACCCTGCAGGGTTGGTTAAGAAATATGCAATTGCGTTTTGCAGGTACCTAATTAAATTCCCTACAAATTTTGTTTATTCTCCTAGAATATGCCATAACTTGATTACAGCGTTCTGAAATGAAAAGTTTGTCAAATATCCGAAAAATAAGATTTTTTTAATGAGCACACATCTCGGAAACTATCAGTCCAAGAAACAATATGTAAAATATAGGAAATTTAATTCTCTACAAGATTCGCATGTAAGTAGGCCCTAGGGAAGGTTCGCTCTATTTACTGCTCTATATAGGCAAAATAAAAGACAATCAGTTATAATCATCAATGTAATTATTTGCGAAGATCTTCAGTTGATATTCCATATTTCTTTTTCAGAGTGTCTAATTCTTCTTGTTTCTTTTCAATATCCATACCTTTGAAGGCTTTGTTTGATCTGTAGTATAACACAACTAAATATCTATTACAAACATTGAAACCCGATAAGTGATCACATGCATTCTTAGCATCGAATATGTCTTCGTACACTACAAAAGCTGTTCCTCTGGTCTCTGGAGTGTTGCCACTGGAAAATAAATGGGTTGTTACAAATCTTAATTTATGTCTTGATAATTATTTACCGAATAGTCAAAATAAAGGTAAAAATATGTGATCTATGGACACAATAGATTGAATTGTATTAGTACCTACCTATTGCACTCATTAACAAATCCTATTTATATTTTTACTAGCTTTCGCCCACGTGAATTTTCCACGGGAATAGTGCTATGTCCTTCTTCGTACTTCTAACTATGTGTACCTATGCCAAATTTCAGGAAGATTGGTTCATTAGATAAAGCGTGAAGAGGTGACAAACAAACAAATAAATAAATAAACACCAAACAAACTCACTTTCACATTTATAATATTAGTTAGGATTGGTTTGGATGCGAGTTTGTTACTCAATGATGCAAAATTGACTGGACAGATTTTGATGAAATTAGGTACCTACACAGAAAAATACCTGGAATAGCACATTAAAAAAAACAGTTTATCCAAACATTTATAAATACTTACACTCTGATTTGTCTGATTGCACCATATTTCCCAAAGATATCATACATTTCCTCAGCTGATATTTTGTATGGCAAATTCCTTATATATAAAATTCTGTTTACTTCTGGAGGTAATCGAACCTGGAATAACAAACAATTCAAACAACTAGTTATAAGAAATTGTGTTTTTTGTTTCTCGTTATACAAATATATTATTACATCTGGCTAAAACAATTAGAGGAAAAAGAAACAATATGGGTACCTAGTTATACTTACATTAGCTCGACGTTGTAAAGCCAAAGCCATAGTTTTGTACTTCTTTTCTCACTATTGAATCTCGCAAAAAAAAGTATTGAAAGTATTGATATCTCGTTTTGAGTCGTTCTTTTAATGCTCACCAAGCGAATCACACACTCAACTGTCTACAGTTGAAGAGAAATTCAATAACTGTATTAGTAGAAAACGACAATTAAAGAAATTACAGAGTAAATCATCAGAACTTCAGCAACATCAAAAGGCTTGCTTGCATTTATTTAACTTGCTTCTTCTGCCCACATCACAAACTAAATAGAGATGCTTGCATAAATCTGCTTCAATGAAATGAAAGTTGAAACTTGTTGAAACTCGGCACTCGGCTTGGCATAAAAATGCAAGGTGAAATGAAAGGTGACAGCCTGACAGCAGTGCTAAATTCACGTTTTGACTTTTGCCAAGCCATGATGCCATCGGCCATTGTTAAACCACAAACTAAATAGGTAGGTACCTAGAGTATAACATAAATACTTATATTTAAAAAAATATTATATAATATTAAATATTATATTAAATATTATATTATATGTCTGTGGGGTATTCATCCAACGGGAGTAGATGCGAGCGCAAATGTCTATGCAAAAAAGTCTGCCACTTTCAGTGGGGGGAAAAACGCTTAGACAACATAATTTATAAACAAAGATAATGCCGAACACTAGCTTAAAAAACTGCGAACATAATAACAAACAGTTATCATATGTTTGGCAGAGCGGGATGCCTGTAGATGGCCTCTCCCGTTCGCGCGGCAGTCACGCAAAGAAACCGGAATTAAAAAATATATTTCTGTCATGAAATCTGAAGAAATCCATTGATGAAATCAGAAGTTCTTAATTTTACCACGATGAAATCATAGCTTTGTGAAATACTACAGTCTAGAGTCTAGCGTTGCAGTTGCAGCACAGTCATGCACTAGTCATGTCATGATGCATGAACCGAACCGCAGTGCCGGATCTTTACACGCTCAATCTGGTATCAGTCTGATCCATCAGTCTGGTTGGATCGCAAACGATCGCTGCGATCCTCAGAACAATAACTAAAGCATAGAAGGAGTCCAAGATCACACTCATATGCTTGTCCTAGTCTTTCATATAAGGCTAAAGCATTGAAGAGAAAGAGATAACTATATTTAGCTATGAATGGCCTGCGTCACCTACATAAACGTCAAATTGAATACCTTTGAGTACCTTTACGATGACGAATTAAAAAGGTGTCTACTGTCAAATGTTACATTTTACCAAAACCTACCACGCAATTTGTTTACGTAATAAATCAGTGCGTGTTTGTTATTAGTCGTCGCCTGTTCGTGTTTTGTTTTACTTATTTCAGTGAAATTACGCAGTGTTATTGTAATTACATCAAAGCCCAAAGCATAAACAATGTCCTGTATTGTTCACGGATGTAAATCACGTTCTTCCCGAAGGGAAAACGATGTTGAAACTATTAGCTTTCACCGGTGAGTAACAAAATAACTTAATTTATTTGGTAATAACCTGTTCAGTAGTGCAAAAATGCATAATACCGCTTAATTAGACTGCGTAGTCCTATTATAATCAAGGATGTAGGTTATTTGCCTAAGTATTTTTTGTATTTTCCATGTTTGTCTAATTTACTTGATAACGCTCAATAGTGTTGTACTAATAACATTATCGATAACTTTTTGTCTTTCCTCATCATCTTCCGAGCGAATTTTCTATACTATTAGTTTTATACACAACCTAATAGCGAAATTGGCTAATAATTTAAAAATATCCATGGCAAAGAAATGGAGTGATATTATTTTAAGCCTGAAATCATATGGAACAATAGTAGTCAAGTATATTGTCCTTTTCTATTTTGCATAAATAGACACTTGAATATATTAGGGTGTCGGTGTACCCGCGTACCTGATGTAATAATTTGCTTAAGGTCAAAGATGTTTTTTATTTGCGTGTTTTATTTCAGATTCTCCACAGATGATACTATGAGGCAAAAATGGATTGATGCTCTTGCTCGTACCAATTGGCAATGGAAAAAGCAGCACCGTATTTGTTTAAAGTGTCACAATCTGCCAGAAAGATCATGGCGACTGTCTTTTGGGATACAGAAGGTATTTTGTTGATCGATTAAAAAGATCGTGGTGTGAGCTACGTGGAAAAAAAATTGGCGACGATGAAGAAGTCAAGTCTGCAATTTCGGACTATTTGACAGCAAAGATAAATAATTTTTTTTCGATGGTATAAACAAATTATATGAAAGATCCGAAAAATGTATTAAGGTTAAGGGAGAATATATTGAAAAGGAAAAATAGTTTCAATGTTTAATTTCAACCCCCTTCCCCCCTCATTCCGCAAACTTATTGACCTCCCCTCGTACATAATTGTACTCGCCCCGGTAATAATTACCTACATTACAATATACACAAAAGAAGTCAAAGAGTATAAGATCACTGGCGGCGGCGGTTCGCTTGATTTCAATAAATGAGCCGAAAGTCCATAAATAAAGAGATGTCTATCGATTTCGATAAACTGGAAGAAAAGGGTCGCATCACTTGCCAATTTCTTGTTGTCTATGAAAGTGTACACTCAAATGTCATATCATTACTTCTATGCTTTAGTTATTGTTCTGTGCTGCGATCCAACCATAGATCCAACCACAGACATATAAAAAAAAATATTTCTGTGGATTCAACAAACTTTTGGCGCCACCTTCGTTTATTTTGGCAGAGTTTAGACCATAAAGCTTATTATTCCGGATCCGGATCTTTTAGACCATAGAGTTAGGTACATCCTTTTTATATACCTATATGGTCATGACCTAGATTATTGAATCGCTTCTTAGTATAGATCAAGCCTATAATTCGCAAATCGTGACACGTCGGTGCATCGCGTGGTGCATCTTTTGACAGTTAAATTCGATAGTTCGTTACAGCCGCACTCACTAAGACATGTAAACTTTTCAATCATTAATCATGCTGTTTTTTTAAGTATTTAATTTCGATTAGTGATGTGCCGTTTCCGAAATTTTCGAGAATTGTTGGAAACGGTCAGGAAACGTTCTCGGAAATATTCCCTAGAATGGAAATTGTTGGAAAATTACTTGAAATATATAAAAAAATCGAATTTTCTTTATGCAGTCGTCTTTATAATAAGAAGATTAATAATCATTAAAATTTTCACGAAAATCTGATGACGGGAAATACATATTTTCCAAATTACCGAGAAATTTTCCAAGAAATTTCTGGGAAAATTTCCAAGAAATTTTCGAGAAATTTCTTGCAAATTTCATTCCTGAGAATTTTTCTATAAGATTTCTTTAAAATGTTATAGATCATTCTCAGAAAGTTAGTATTTTGCAAACTTGAACTTTTTGTACAAATAATTACTTATTTATTTATTATTTATTTATTTATATTTAATTCAAACACATATTGTCACAAAACTTAACTGCTAACAGTGTACAAAAACCAAGTTATTAGGTTTAAACGTACACTGGCATGACATTCATCGTCGAGAATAAAATATGTAGGTGGGTACAAAACTTATTCTGCTATGCCGCGCGTATGCATCTAAGCCCGTCCCGGTATCACACGGGGTGATTTTAACTATACATACATAGTAAATACTCTGGACATTGCGGTTCGCAATGTCCAGAGTATTTACTATGGACATTGCGGTTTTTGATTCTAGTAGACACAATTATGATGTACGATTCTTTTGAATTAAATGAATGTTTGTATGCTAATTTTATTTATTAATTGAACTTTTAAAATGAAAATGACCAAAACTTTTAAATACCTGAGTAATATCAAATTTCAAATTCAGAAATAGACAAAGGAGGAGTTAAAAATAAATGAACTCATGGTTGGTACTATTGATATATTTTTAAGTTCAATACAAAATTGGGTTTTGTGAAAAGATAGAGGATGTTCAAATATACTCAACTGCATTCCAGTCACATAAACCGCTTTTGCATATGCCTTGTGAACTGTATTATGTCACAAGTTAAAATAAATATAAGATGCTTTAAATATTCAAAAAATATAAGAAAATTCAAGACTTGTGTTGGGACATAAACAGCCAAGAGCCAGGTCAATCTGAAAAAGATCATTTCCAATTTGACTCGACCGGGGTTCGAACCCGGGTCGTCTGGTGTAACAGTCCGGTATGATGACCACTTAGGTCATTTGTAGTGTATGTATTTTTTTTTTTACTAGCTATCTGTGTCCCACTGCTGGGCAAAAGCCTTCCACGTATCTCTATTCTTGGTCCTCTCTTTCCATTCTTTGTCGAACGCTCTCAGGTCGTCCGCCCATCTCTTCTTTGGCCTTCCTCTTTTTCTCTTTCCATCAGTTGGAACCCAGTTTGTTAAAATTTGAGTCCATCTCTCCGGGTGCATGCGACAGACGTGACCCGCCCAGTCCCACTTTAGCCTAGCTGCCTTTTTTGCCACATCGACGATTTTCGTCATAGAGCGCAGTTTAGTGTTTCTTACTCGATCGACAAGTTTGACACCAACTATGCTGCGCTCAACCGGCCTGTGGTGTGGCCCTAGAATAGCACCAACCCATCTCTTCCCGTGGGGGTCGTAAGAGGCGACTAAGGGATTTAAAACACCGGAGGATGGGCAGCAGCATCTTTCCGCGTACTATGCCATCACACTGCGATCGCCAACCCGCCTGCCAAGCGTGGCGATTACGGCAAAACCCTCCATGGATGAAATCCTTAGGGGAGGCCTTTGTCCAGCAGTGGACGTCTTTCGGCTGAGAGAAGAGAAGAAGAAGATGCTGCGCTCCATGGCTCTCTGACAAACTTTCAATTTGAACCGTTGCTCTTCGGTAAGAGACCATGTTTGGGCACCGTAGGTAAGGATGGGCAAGATGCATACGTCAACGAGTTTCTTCTTTAGGCATATTGGAAAATTGCTTTTGAGTAGTTCTTTCATCAACCAGAAGCTTAGCCAAGCATTTAAGAGTTCTTGTAGCATTATCTCGAGTTCAGATGCGGAGGATGCAAAAAGATCAATGTCATCGGTAAAACGAAGATTAGTTAATCTTTTTTCGCCGATGACAATGCCCCTAGATTTCCAATGGACAGCTAGCGTTTTAAAGACTTCCTCGAGGGTGCTCGCTGGTGAATAGTTTGGGAGAGAGCGGGTCACCCTACTTCACACCTCGCATAATTGGAAAAGATGGACTATGTCTTTATCTATAAAAAAATATAATATGCTTACCCCCATCAAATATATCTCATTCAACTGTTCGGTGGTCCCAGAACTGCTGGCAGTGGCAGGTAGAGCATCGAGAGCATCCTTTTGTGATTCATCTTTTTAAAAACTAGTCTTCACTTCAACAAGACATTTTTCACATTTTCATAATCGTGTAACGTTTTTTATTTTATATTCGCACTTACAAAATAAACAACAGTATCTAATCTAAAACCACTTTCATCATTTTTTTGACCAAAATATTCAAAAACTCTATTTTTTGGCTTCATTTTTATAACAACACTTTTGCACCTGACCGTGTGAAATAAACTAAATACTGTCCTTAAAAAGTGTACATCTGACCCCACTCATCTGTCACAAAGCAGGAAAGTCAATCAGGAGTATTCAGGAGTCAAATGGTGGCTTTTGTTTACCTGATTACAAAGAAATGCCGCTTACCTGAATGATCCACAGGTGGTTCTTAACGCATCCCTTATCAGTGTGTTTTGCTTGCCAGGTATATTGTTTCGCGATAAGGACTATACTACGATGCTATGTGAAGTGTTTAACATATTTCAGTAAAGGTGGATATAATTTAAAAATTTGAGCGAAAACGTTTCCGAAACTTTCCGGAAAGTTTCGGAAATTTTCCATGAAAGAAATTTTCGGAAAGCGAGAATTTCTCGGCGGCACATCACTAATTTCGATTATAATAAAATAGAAGATAAATAAAATATTTGAGGCCTGTTTGCATTTTTATTTTGTGTTATGAACTTTATACATTACTTTTAACTATTTACATGTAACAAATGAACTCCATATTTAAATGAATCTATTGATTATGATATATTTATGTGCGAGTGTCGGCTGTGCCAACCACTAATACATTTATCTTGTCATTTGTTTCTATCTTGTTTATGAATTGTCTGCTCACGCCACAGAAGTAATTTTTTTTTTTAAATAGCTCACGCAGAAAACAATAGTCCTCTAGTAGTACGGGCAATTTAAGCAAATTTTGGGCCAAACCTCAAAATATAATAATATAACATAGTTTTGATTTTTGGCACAAGTATTCATCAGAGTCCTAGAATCATCATAGATAAATTTATTATCATTAATTCTCCTCTACACCACTTTATTATAACTTCAGTGGTTTTTGTATAAAATCAGTACAAATACCAATAAGGGGGGGCAACCTACCGGTTGCCCCCCCTCCCCCCCTCAAATGTGATAAATCTCAAATATAACATAGTTTTGATTTTTGGCACAAGTATTCATCAGAGTCCTAGAATCATTTCCTCAAAAGTGCCCGGCCCTAGGGTACCGTTTGACCCCCCTCCCCCCTCAAATGTGTCCCTGACCGTCGTTTTTCTTTATTTTCTAAAAAAAGGTTACCTATCACAAACTAGAATTCTTTAGTTACGAATTTGAAAATACCAAAAACGTTTCGTAATTTTTTTATTTTCAATATTTTCATTTGACCGAAATCTCTTATTCCATCTGGTTGAAATTTGGATTTTCGATTGTTATATTTTTGAAAGGTATATGCTTTGTATTGCAACCTAACGTTAAACCGATGATACTATTTCTATATGTTTCATAAAGAAAATAATTATTTAACCTAAAAATTATTTTCCCTATTATTAAAATACAACATGACAAATACCAAATAATTTTAATCATAATTTTGAAATCCAAAATGTGTATATATACAGAGTATATACTTTGTAGTTATGTTCTATTTGTCTGTGTGTCATGTTGTGCGGCTTAGGGTGGCCCAAGGGCCACCCCGCCGCAACCTGAACCTATAGGCTACCCTACCTAACCCACCGCCTGAAAAAAAAGAAGAAAGTATATCATTAAAGATGAAAAATTGAAAAAATTAATAGAAATTTAAGAAAATCTTAGTAAAATAAAATACTTGGAAGAAATTTCAAAATTAATTTGAATATTGTTATATATTAATTCTGCATATACACAATTACTGTTAATAAAATTGAAGTCATTTAAAATCTGTATAAATAATAATTTAGAAGAAGTTACCTCTATTGTTAACACTTCTAGAAAATAAAATTATTGTTACTTATATTATTGTTACTTAAATAAGTGTTATTTATTATAATATATTAATCCTGCATGTACAAAACTACTGTTAATAAAATAAAAGTTATTGAAAATCTGTGTAAATAATAATTTGGAAGAAGTTATTTCTATCATTAATACTTCCAGAAAATAAAATTCTTGTTACCAAATAAATTTTCAAATAAAATTACATATTTTGATTTTCGGTCGATAGTTTTTATAGAAGACGAAAAATATATTTATTGAATTTATATAAGCAGAAAATATGGTAAAGAACCCATTTGGCATTTAAAACTTCGTTGTACCGTTTTCGAACAAATAAAAATCGAAGAAAAACAAATCTAGTTTGTGATAGGTTACCCTAAAAAAACTATCAAAGATATTAATTATTGGTAAATTAAACAGATACATATAAAGATGCTACGTAAATAAAATAAATTAATAAACATATAATACATATATAATACAAATAAATACAAGAATATCCGTACCTATAAATATATATACTTACATGAATTACAAATAAAGATGAAGCAATCAGTGGTTATTATAAATAAATAAATATCACGGTATTAACTTAACAGCATAATATGTTATCTAACATCAAATATTTTAATGCAACTCATCTCATCACTAGCACACACAAAAAATATAGATACATATTGTACATTTCCGATTCAAAGTCAGTGATGCATTTCACTAGCGGCATAAGATCGATGCATTTGTTCTCTGCGTAGTAAGAACACGCAGACTATAAGCAAAACCAGTAATACTACGGACACACCGCACATTGCAAACACGCCTCCGCGTAATCGGCTCTCATCTGAAAATGTAAGGAAATATATCAATAACACGTTACCATTACCTACCCAAATACCCAAAGAATTTATTTTAAATGTTTTAACATTGAAAATGTTTTTTTCTGTCGCTTTTGTATAGCCCCTATTTTTGCTGAGAGTGTGACATCGCTTTGGTATCAAGAGGTATAGGGCTACAAGACGCGTATTGACAAGGGCTATAAGTAATATGGTGAAAAAAAAATCGAAAAAGTTGGAAAACTTTTTTGAAAATCCCAAAAATGTGAAAAATTTGATCAATTTTTAGGGCCTTTTGTCATAAATCAACTGTATCTCAAAAACTAAATGTGATATCGAAAAAATGAAAAAAAGTTCGGGGTATTGAGTTGGGCTACATAAAAAAAAACTGGATCTATGTATCACTAATAATAATCTAGGCTGCAATCTAACACACATTTATTTTTTCGTTTGTATATTTTTCGTTGTTTGTTGTAAGAAACTGTATGTGTTGTTGTGGCTACAAATAAAATTCTTTATCTATCTATCTATCTAAGGTGCCCTTTGTGTAGCGTATTTCGGGGAGCACGCTCCTTAGATGAGCTTCCCGTCGCAGATTTATGCGTCTGGGACTGGGAGTGTATAAGAGTTTGATCGTGAAATGCATTTATTTGTTTGTACATTAATTTGCCGGAGCTGTTGGAAGAGGTTGAGAAGTTTTACGGACAATTATACACCAACGTACGCGCACCTGTCAGTAATCTGGCTAAAAATCCAAGAGCCAGATTGACCCGACACTACACCGAAGATATCCCGGACGTCAGCTTATACGAGATTAGAATGGCTCTCAAACAGTTAAAAAACAATAAGGCACCGGGTGATGATGGAATCACGGCTGAGCTTCTGAAAGCAGGTGGAACGCCGGTATTAAAAGCTCTTCAGAAGCTATTTGATTCCGTTATACCCGAGGGACAAACGCCTACGGCATGGCACAGAAGTGTGGTGGTAATTTTCTTAAAAAAAAGCAACAAAACCTTATTGAAGAATAGGCCTATCTCACTTCTGAGCCATGTCTACAAACTGTTTTCGAGAGTCATTACGAATCGTCTCGCTCGCAGGTTTGACGACTTCCAGCCTCCCGAACAAGCCGGTTTCCGAAAAGGCTTTAGTACCGTAGACCACTTACATACGCTGCGGTAGATTATACAGAAGACTGAGGAGTATAATCAGCCATTATGCTTGGCGTTTGTGGACTACGAGAAAGCCTTCGATTCGATCGAGACCTGGGCTGTGCTATAGTCTCTCCAACGGTGCCAAATTGACTATCGATATATCAAAGCGCTGAAGTGTTTGTACGAAAACGCCACCATGTCGGCCCGTCTCCAGGATCAAGGCTCCAAACCTATCCAGTTGCACCTTCGATTCGCTGACGATATCGTAATCATGGCTGAGACCTTGGAAAACCTAGGCACAATGCCAATGGCCTCTGTAGAGCCTCTCAACAAGTGGGTCTAAAAATGAACATGGACAAGACGAAAATTATGTTTAATATCCATGTCGCACCCACTCCTCTCTCTGAAGGTTAGAGACTCTACACTCGAAGTTGTTGACAATGGGACCTGGGACAAACAGTTCAGTTAGGTAAGTCCAACTTCGAGAAAGAGGTCAACCGTCGAATCCAACTCGGCTGGGCAGCGTTCGGGAAGCTTCGCGATATCTTCTCGTCCAAAATACCGCAGTGTTTCAAGACTAAGGTCTTTGACCAGTGTGTGTTGCCAGTAATGACATACGAAACAGAGACATGGTCGCTTACTATGGGCCTCATAAGAAGGCTCAAGATCACCCAAAGGGCGATGGAGCGCGCTATGCTCGGAGTTTCCCTGCGTGATCGAATCAGTAATGAGGAGATCCGTAGGAGAACTAAAGTAACCGACATAGCCCGCAGAATCGCGAAGCTTAAGTGGCAGTGGGTGGGGCACATAGCTCGTAGAACAGATAGCCGTTGGGGCAGAAAAGTTCTCGAGTGGCGACCACGAACCGGAAAACGTAGTGATGGCAGGCCTCCCACTCGGTGGACCGACGACCTGGTGAAGGTCGCGGGTTGCGCATGGATGCGGGCAGCGCAGGACCGGCCGTTATGGAAATCCTTGGGGGAGGCCTTTGTCCAGCAGTTGACGTCTTTCGGCTGAGAGAGAGAGACATTAATTTAATTTTATAATGATGTTAATTTAAATTATTTCTTTATTATTAATTTTGTGGGAGAAGGAATTAAAGGCAACAGACCAAGAGTGATGGGAAAAGGGCAAGGAGGCCTTTGCCCTGCAGTGGGACAATACAGGCTCCTAATAATAAACGTGAAAAACCTCCAGAAATGGAGAAATATCGATGCGATACATAATGTGCAGAGCAACTACGCTCTGCTGCCAGAAAATGTGGCAGAGAGAATCCGGACAAACGAAGCGGCGGGAAGAATTCTGTACCGGAACTTCACCGGGAAAAAACCACCGGTAAAAATAAGTACCGGGAAAAAATCTCCACGCGGCACCACGTTTGCCCGACTAAAACCTAACTAACTTAACGCAGTCTGCTACCACCGTAGCTTATGAAGGGAGCTACAGGGCCCTATATGATAACCTAACCTATAAATTAACTACAATTGAACACTTACCAAATTAAATCTTCTTTCTCTTCGGATCCAAACTTGAGTGTCTTCGGGAAGGGGGAATTCCTAATCACCCTACCTAACCCTTGAGATCTCAATTCCCCAGAACAACTAAATAGATTTCTTCCCGTAGTTTCACTCGGGAACAGCCAGATGTGAACAGCCAGCCACGTTTCACCTCTCACAAGAAAAAGTCACAATAACAGAGTTTTTCACAAACACAAATTCAATAGTTATTTAACAAACAGGAAATTCACAATTATCACTCAAACTAAACAACAAGCAAAAGACGCGAGACCGCTCCGCGTATTAAAATCAAACCGATATCGCCCTGGACAATGCAATGGCGGACCACACGCGACGCCATCCACGCTAGCAGTGTGAGAACCCCAAAACGCCTGGCGGCGATAACAGGAAACGCCTGCGTTTAGTTTTACCCAATATATTACAAACATCCCCCCGTCCCGGTCTGAGAAGCAGACCGCTAGCTTACTCTACGGGAAGGCGGGCGAGAGAGGTCACACCTCTCCTTAAAATCGAACCGTCGACCAACACCTCAGCCACACGCGGAGTGCCATCTCCGCCAAGAATCAAACGTAATATGCGAGCTCGTCGCCAAAGCAATGAGGGCAAATTTGCCTCTTTTAACAATACTAAATCACCCTCCCTGGGAGGCTCAGTCCTGTCTGTCCACTTCACTCTTTGCTGCAGCAAATGCAAATATTCAAGCGACCAGCGACGCCAAAAGTCCTGGCTCATTTGCTGCAACATTTGAAAACGCGACAACCGATATACGCGTTCATCCTTCCACGGGTATTCGGGCAGGGCATTCAACGGCCCTCCCACCAAAAAATGACCAGGGGTGAGAGCTTCCAAGTCATTTGGATCTGGAGATAGCGGACAGAGAGGACGAGAGTTGAGGACCGCCTCAACTTTACAAAACACTGTGGCCAACTCTTCAAAAGTTAGAGCCGTTTCTCCGATAATGCGGCGGAGGTGGGTCTTTGCGGATTTCACAGCCGCTTCAAAAATCCCTCCCCAATGGGGGCAACTTGGGGGACTAAACTTCCAGGTTATTCCCCTTTGGGCAGCAATTTGACTTAAACTAGTACAATTTTTATCAATAAACACAGAAACATCCTTAAGATAATTTACAGTTCCTTTATAGTTTGTGCCATTGTCAGACCTAATAAGGGAAGGTAGACCTCGACGCGAAACAAAGCGATCCAACGCGGCGACGAAGGCCTCCGTAGTCAGAGCCGATACCACCTCCAAATGGACAGCCTTGGTGGCCAAACAAACAAATACACACAAATAGCCCTTCACAATACGGGCATTACGAAAGGGAGAAGCCTTGATCGAAAAGGGACCGGCAAAATCGGTTCCAACGCCGTCAAACGGTCTCGAAGGTCGGATTCGATCAGCGGGCAAATCACCCATCTGTGGTTGCATCGTGGATGCCTTCAACCTATAACATGCAATACATCGAAACAGGACACTACGGATTGCTCTTCGGGCTGACAAAATCCAAAACTCGCGTTGCAAAATAGCCAACAAAGCATTGCACCCAGCATGGGCGTTACGAATGTGTCGATCAGACACCAAAAGCTGCACCAAGGGTCCGCCCTTGGGCAACAACAGAGGATGGCGAGTCTCATATGGAAGATCCGCCTTCCGGAGCCTGCCTCCAACCCGAAGAAGCCCATCCGAGTCGATGTACGGGTTCAAACGAGCGACCGCGCCCTTCAACTTAGCGCGTGCTTCGCGCAAAATATGAAGCTCTGACTCAAACCGTCCGGTCTGCACGACACGGACCCAATGCAACAATGCGCTCCGGCGCTCTTCTGCACCTGCAATCGGCTCCAACCGCTTTGCCTGTGGGTTTCTACAATTATGTATGAAACGCTTAATCCAACTGGTAACACCCAGAAGCTTATCCAAACTGCTATACCGAGCAAGTAGCCAATCCGGCTCCGACGTCGTCTCAGCGACTACAGCATGTACACGGAGCCCAGTCAAACTCAAAGAAGTAACATCTGTCTGACAGACAGGCCAAGAAGTTTCTGATCCCATCAGCCACTCTGGACCCCACCAGAGCGGGTGTGACACCAATTCTGGTGCCGTACAACCTCGGGAAGCACAGTCCGCTGGGTTAAGCTCTCCCGGCACATGTCTCCATGTTATATCAATTCCAATATTTTGAATTTGGGAAACCCTGTTTCCAACAAAAACCTCCAAGGTATGTGGGGCCGCGCGCAACCATGCAAGCGCGACCTGGCTATCCGACCAGGCGAAGATGTCTCGTATCTCGACCGTGGCCGCCAGCTCACTGGCAACGTGATGCAACAATTTAGAGAGAAGGTGAGCTCCACTCAACTCAAGCTTGGGAATAGTCAGCCTAGTCCTGATGGGGGCGACCTTGCTCTTCCCTAACAAAAGCGAGACATTGACCCGGCCATCGGCGTCAACTGTCCGCATATAGACTGACGCGGCGTAGCCTCGCTCCGACGCGTCACAAAAGCCATGCAGGCTGGCTCGATATTTCCCGGGTGGCAATATTCGACGAGGCAAGGCAATCCGATTGACTTCCTTAATCGATGAAAACAACTCGAGCCAATCATCCAATGGAGAGCCAAACAGCGGCTCGTCCCACGAGACGCCCAAAGTCCAAAGTCTCTGAAGAAGACACTTCGCAGAGAATATCACTGGACTGATCCAACCGCTTGGATCAAACATACGAGCTATTACGGACAACACCGTTCTCTTAGTCCAGACTTTTGGTACTTCCAAGTCCACTTGGAATGTGAAAATATCGGTTAGCGGCTGGTACTGCATGCCCAGCACCGCTATCCTGTTGGGATCATCCACATCCTCAAACAGGTGAGGGTTCTGTTGGTGATCCTCCGGGATCCCTTCTAGAACTTTAGGCTCATTAGACAACCACTTACGTAGCTCGTAGCCACCTGTCTTCAATATTTCGATCAATTCATCCCGCAGTAGGAGGGCCTCCTCAATACTTTGGGCTCCGGTGCACACGTCATCAACATACAAGTCACGTGACAGCACGGAAGCCCCACGGGGAAAGCGGATCCGTTCCCGCTCTGCCAATTCAAGCAATGATCTGATGGCGATATAGGGACTAGATTTCAAACCATACGTGTTTGTGTTGAGTTCATACACCGTCACAGGATCCTCAGGGCGCTCACGCCAGAGTATCAACTGGAATCGCCTGTCCTCAGGATGTATGACTGTCTGGCGGAACATCATCCGGATGTCCGCACCAAAAACCACTTGATGTCTTCTAAAGTTCAAGATGATGTCAATTATGTCCCTATGCAATTTGGGACCTGAATGCAAACATAGATTCAACGAAACTCCGTTCGAAGTGGGTGCGGACCCATCAAAGACAGTCCGCAACTTGCCCGTTGAGGCCTTCACCACCGCGTGGTGGGGCAAAAAATAATGCTCAGTTGAGCTCCAATCAACTCGAGACGGAGACATGTGACCCAAATCCTCGTACTCGCGCATAAATTCAATATATTTATCGCGAAGTACGTGGTCACGCTGCATGCGTCGCTCCATGGACAGCAGTCGTTTCTCCGCAAGCGCCCTACTTTGCCCTAGGCTAGGACGAGAGGCAACAAAAGGTAACCTAGTTACAAACCGACCGGAGGGCAACCTCTCCGTGGTCGATCGAAAAAGGGCTTCGCACTCAGCGTGTTCCGGATCCATCCTGGAACTCATAGGTGGCTCCTCCACCTCCCAAAACCTTTGCATGGTCTTGGCCAAGGACGCAGATGCGACAACCGGTGGCTCCTCCACGGTGCCATTATCAAACACAGGGCCCATCAGGGCAAAACCAAAGATAGTAGACACTGCCATCAGTGAAGACGAACCCAGAGCCTTCTGTGTACCCAACAAAATCCAACCCAATACGTCCGAGCCCAGGAGCAAGTCCACTGGGCCGGGATGAAAGACAAAGGGGTCGGCCAAATCCAGATCCGAAACCAAAGACAACACACCCGGCGGTATGTCTGTCGAGGGGTGCCAACCCGCAATGGTATCCATTACCATAGCCGAAGTCGTGATCCTCATTGTGGAGGACTTCAGCGAAGAAAAGGTGACAAGTGTCTGGCCCGTCAGACACTTCACTTGTATGCCACCAACTCCAAGAAGTGGCACAGGCGAGTCTTCCACGACTAAACCTAACTGGCGTGCCACTCGAGTGGTAACCAAACTGCTTTGAGCCCCTGAGTCCAACAGAGCTCTCAAATTAATGGCTTCTCCCCCACGACCCCATACGCGGACCACCGCGGTAGGGAGCAGAACCGTCCGCGGCTCTGTCCCAGCAAGGGAGCAAGCTAGTTACGGGCTCCCCACTCTCTCCAAACCAGGGGGGCGCCACTGACCCGGATAATATGTCGGGCGAGTGCACATCCCCATCTGAGGGGGGGCATAACCCGCGGCCCGGCCATACCTATGGTACGGCGGGTGGTACTCCAGCCGTGGGTACTCGTGCAGCGGCGGAGAAAACCGCTGCGGCTGCATGTGGTGGGTAGTGGTAACCCGCGTGGAGGGGGGTGTCCCCACTCTCACGTCCGATCTAGGGCCCCCGCCCATGGGGGCCCTATCCGGGGCCTGGCCAGCCACATACTGGCCATGACCTTGGGGCGCGTGGTCCCGGTCCGCCAAGACCCGCGCCGGTACGCGACCCCCCTCCCGAGGGGGGGTGCGACGAGCGAAGCCGCGTCCTCCATCCGATGGTGGAGGGCTTCGCGCAGGAGCGCCCCCGCCCATAGGGGACCCCTGCCTCAACAACCGGGGGCCATCCCCGTTCCGGTTCATGCAGAGCATCACGTGGTGCAGCCCACGGCATGCACTGCATGGTATGGCTCTGGGACAGTCACGTGCATAGTGACTGCCCAAGCAGTAAAAGCAAAGTTCATGCCGCCTTGCCATGCGGCGCCGATCTTGTACTGGCAGTCCCTGCCAGTCCCTGCATTGCAGCAGGCTGTGGCCCATCCGACCACATTGCAGGCAGTCCGCGTCCCTCGCGACTGCTGCCGTGTGTGCAACCCGCACACCAGCTCCACGCGGTGGCGGTTGCCGTCCCTGTTGGGGCTTACCTCTCCATGAGGGTTCCAAGGGCCTACGTTCAGGCGCTCTGGATGGCGCTGAGTCCGTCATGGTATTCTCAGCGGCCCGTGCCTCAAACTCCAAAAACTTCACCAAGTCAGTGAATGTTGGTAGGGTGGTGCTGTCCCGTTCCGCATTCTCGCGCTCAAATCGCGAGCGGATGTCATTGGGTAATTTGCCCAATACAATGTGCACCAGCAAAAAGGACCATTGGTCCACCGGCAGCCCCAGTGTGCGGAGCGCGTTACAGGCCACTGTAACGGGCGTGAGCAACTGCAGGCGCAACTGTGCCCTGTTGGCCACCTTGGGCAGGGCCATCAACTGTGCGGCGTGCGCATCCGCTAACAAACGTAAGTTTTGGTAGCGGGAGTTCAATAACTCCCAAGCCGTATCGTACTGGTCGTCCTCCACCCGGAGGTGCTGGATGAGCGACCGCGCTTCATCCTCAAGAGTGGAGAGGAGGTAGGCCATCTTCTGGGCCTTCGACAAATCCTGTCGTGCTACGACCAGGGACTCAAACATATTTTTATATGCTACCCACTCCTCCATCCTACCCCCAAAGTGGGACAGCTGAAGGGTGGGGAGCCGACCAGTAACCGCTGGTCCTTCCTGTCTAACAGGTGTGCGAGGGGCTGGTCCGCCAGCCTGTCTCGCCCTTATTGCGGTCACCGCCTCCGCGATATCATCGTGCAGACTCAGGATCTGGTCCATGTCCGCCATGTGACCTGCGTAGGCCTCCGGGGCAAGTTCGGCTTCGGTAAGCACCACCATGGCCGCTTCCGCGCTAATCAATCGTGAGTGGAGGTGATCCGCTCTTAGCAGTATGGCGCCCTCCCTGTCCTTCCGGGACAGGAGTCCTCCGGCCGTCACAAACCATCTCAATTCGTTGGCGAGTGTCGCCCTAGCATTGGAGGCCTTCGCCATCGCGTCAAGTCACAAACAAAAAATAACAAAAGGTAAATAAAAAACAACAAAATCAAGCAACTACACGAAGAACCGCGGTAGGTATGAGAATGGCACAAACCCGGAACGCACGGTACAAACCGCAAACAAATACAAAAAAGGTTACAAATATTCTTATACAAACAAACTAAGAAAGATCTAATAATTTTTACAAACAATTAATTATTTTTTACAAACGAACAAATAGAGGGTAGATAAACTACGCTCTGCTACCAGAAAATGTGCAGAGCAACTACGCTCTGCTGCCAGAAAATGTGGCAGAGAGAATCCGGACAAACGAAGCGGCGGGAAGAATTCTGTACCGGAACTTCACCGGGAAAAAACCACCGGTAAAAATAAGTACCGGGAAAAAATCTCCACGCGGCACCACGTTTGCCCGACTAAAACCTAACTAACTTAACGCAGTCTGCTACCACCGTAGCTTATGAAGGGAGCTACAGGGCCCTATATGATAACCTAACCTATAAATTAACTACAATTGAACACTTACCAAATTAAATCTTCTTTCTCTTCGGATCCAAACTTGAGTGTCTTCGGGAAGGGGGAATTCCTAATCACCCTACCTAACCCTTGAGATCTCAATTCCCCAGAACAACTAAATAGATTTCTTCCCGTAGTTTCACTCGGGAACAGCCAGATGTGAACAGCCAGCCACGTTTCACCTCTCACAAGAAAAAGTCACAATAACAGAGTTTTTCACAAACACAAATTCAATAGTTATTTAACAAACAGGAAATTCACAATTATCACTCAAACTAAACAACAAGCAAAAGACGCGAGACCGCTCCGCGTATTAAAATCAAACCGATATCGCCCTGGACAATGCAATGGCGGACCACACGCGACGCCATCCACGCTAGCAGTGTGAGAACCCCAAAACGCCTGGCGGCGATAACAGGAAACGCCTGCGTTTAGTTTTACCCAATATATTACAAACACATAAATTATTAATAATATTCAGGATACTTTGAAAATACTTACTAATTAGAACTTATGATATAATTAAAGTTTAATTATATTTAATTAAACCCAGACTAAAATCATTATTTTTATGTTTACCGAGCGAGCGAAGCGAGCGAGTTCCTCTATTTCATTGGCTAAAAATTGGTCTCCGTTTCAGCTTGGCCAAAAATTCTCTTCTCGAGGTCGTATTTCTCAACCGATTCCCGTGAAATTTTGGGAGCAGATACGATAAACGTATGAAAAAAAATCGAAGTTGGCACAAGGGACCTAAGCTTCTTTTGATTTTATAGCTCTCACGTTTGATCTGTAATCTCTATAAGCTCGCGAGGTCTACAGAGCTCACAGAACCACTCTCTCTCTCTCTCTCAGCCAAAAGACGTCCACTGCTGGGCAAAGGCCTCGCCCAGAATTTTCCACAACGACCGGTCCTGCGCTGGGAGAGAAAGCAACAGAGAGAGCCCACTAGTAACTATTTTTTATTGCTTCGTCTTCTCGAACGGTAACGGATAGCGTGGCTTGGGTAATGCTGACGGACGATGTCCACATCTGGGCATGCGCGGGAATCGAGAGATACGAGTTGCTGAAAAAATAGCGGTACTCTATGTGGCAAGTCAAGAGCAAATCTTTAATTAAAAAAAGCCGGTACCTGCTACTGACCCTTGGGTATCTCTTTTGTTTTTACTTTATGGATTTTTTACATCGTGCATTTGAGTTTTATTACTTCAGAGACTAGACGAGACTTTTTTTATTATTAGATATAATCTATTAGATGAGGCGTCGCACAGTAGGACGACTAGTACTCAAAAATAAAATTTCGACTTACCCAATATTGTACGAAAAAATATTGGAATGTGTTAAGGACATTCCAAAGCATACTATTCAAACAATTTTTTGTAAATTTACCTTCAACAAAATTATATTGAACGCCTCAAAGCTGCGCAAAGATATTGCTGCACTGATTATCAAATTAATTTATTGTTTGTTTGAATCCAGTTTTGAGAAAAATTACTTGTATTTATTATAAACTGTTAATTTTATTAGCAATGGCAGATGTTGGACAAGGTATATGCATAAACAGATTGACTTAATTTGTAATATATTTACCTATACAAATAATAATTTAAAACCATAATATGTTGACCTAATTTAAAAATTCAATTTGACTTTTAAAAAAATGTGAGCACATTTGAGTTCTGTAAATTACTATATTATGTAGTCAAACCCCTCTAGATATAGAATCCATAGAGACATTCTGCCCCAATCTGCCACCTTCATCAATATTGGCTTATTTCAGGTACAGCTCCCTATGTTAAATATAATGGACTAATGTAATATAAAATAATGGACTTGTTTAAGATATGGTTGAATAGCACTAAGAAAAATAAAATTACAGCAGTGATGGACCATTTAAAAGAGTGCTTGATGCTACACGACTATCGTGGCTATATTTAAAGCTGCCTAAAGCAGTGTAAGAATATTGTGTCTTCAGTTTTCGCCACAAATAGCGAGATTCTAGTTATACATGCATTTGAATGTTTAATAAAAACAAAAAATGGCTAGAGGGTAATTTTATCATTCCGCAGCGAGTCAAACAGTATTTGGAGGCCCAAAGAACACCACTTGTAAGTTTGTCTTGGCTTGTGGAAAGCCAAATTCTACAGTTAACACTAATATGAATTTATTGAATGCTTTGTTGATGACGTCAGATCCTTATTTGGTAACAATAATGTATTATAGGTAAAGAAATGATATCATTTCCTATGTCAAACCTTTTTACAGGTCCGTGAAAGTATCATACGTATTCTGGATCCACATCAGTACCCTTTGGGTTCTTCAGATAATCAACAAATTAACGTGACTTCAAATTCAGAGTAATATTAATAAATATTTTATTTACATATTTTTATGTTTAAATATATTACTTTAGGAAAATATGAGCGTGTATATTATTTACACATGTGCTCATAATCTTCTTGTGACCCTAACCAAATAACGCTCATATAAGGAACATTGGTTGCTAGTGTCCGACAATAACTTTGGCCGGGTTTAATTTGAATTTTCGGGTCATAATACGTAGAACTACGCATATTCATCAACATATGTAAAAATCATAAACCTATATTTAAAAGTTTAGGTTTTATTATTTTTGAACGTCTTTCCATACTAGTCGTCCTACTGTGCGTCGTACAAAATGAAAAGCCTGCCTAAGTGCATTTTCAATGTACCAGAAGGTCGTGTAAGCCACGAGCTCTGTGATTTTTTTACGTCGATTTGTCAAGTATGTATCTTCTCTAATATTCGAAACGGTTTGTCCGATTTTGATTGGATTTAAATTAACAAATAGGATGTTTTTTATCTTGGAAATATTTAGGGATTTTCGTTAAAAATTAATCAAATTACGTGGGCGAGGCCACGGGCAAAATAATAATATTAGTGACTTGCCTTTTTCAGATTTTAACTGTTCCGTGTGCTCAGAGCTTGAATGAAGATTTGCAAGTTGTGGTAGATATTGCAACCAAAAACTTATATCTCTTGCGGCACTACGTTTATTCCTAAGATTATCTGTACTACTATAAACGATGTCATGAATTTGTGCATCTCCGATTTTATACCGTGTCCATTCATCATCTCGTGCTGGAGATCTGTAAATCAACATAAATTAGGAATTTTCTGTCTTATTATAATATAGGTAGGTATAGGTACTAGGTACTAATCTTACAATAACAGGAGGATTTACAATATAAAGTCATTTACATCATAACTTTTTCTTTGTGCTGAATGCTGCTCACTGCTTCTGATATGGTAAAAGCTTTCCCCATATTTCAAAACTTACCCGTACTTTACGAATTGTATAATGTACTGCTGAAATAATGCTGAAATCTGCTTTTCTTCAGTCGTTGCGGGGCGCCGAGCAACTTGAAGCATCAAAGTGTCCCCTAAAAGCGCTAATAAGTCAGAACCGTGCACTGCTCCTGGAAAACGAGAAGGTCGGGTAATTATTAGAGGATAAGTTTACTTATATTTTTTTATAATAAAAACCGGTAGGTAATAATAGTACCTGTGTAATTCAACGGTCTTCCTCGAAGATCAACTTTGGTCGACTGTGAATAACGATAGACGTAAAGTCTGGATACTCTCCGAGCAAGCCTGGCTGCCAGGAGGGCGTTGCCGGCGCCCCATACTGCGGCCGACTCCATTCGAGCGAGATTTTCAAATGCTTCATGTGAATTTCTCTCCACTTCTTTCTTTTTCATGGTTCCCCAATATTCCCAAAAGATCGCCTGAATTAGCTGCAAAAAAACACGCCGAGAAATCAAAAAGAGAATAAAATTTATTCATACTATAGGTACCTAGGTATCACTTTTTAAAAGAAAAACCCTTATGTGGGGGTTCTCATTTTAATCCAATTAAGTAAGTAGGTATGAACTTAACTATAAAGGACAAAAAAAATATCAACTCAGTATAGGAGAACTAACCGTAGATAATGCTTCAGGCCTTTGTATTGAAAACATCTGTAACAATTGTGGAATGACAACAGCAGTAGTGTATTCGTTGATCTGAGATGAACTCTGTTTGTTTAGTTCCTCAAAACGTTCATCTGGAAGATATAATCTTTTTTAAATACTTCTCATAAATTATCATATAAAATAGCAACATACCTACACTACATAGCACACAGAAATTGTATGCCTATGAATCAGTCGTGATAACCTTTTGTAAATATGTATTTGAAGAAATTTGAAAATTTAAACTAAGAATCCATGGGAAATGTTTACCATTGTAGTTTATAGATTCAAGGTCCGTGGCTCCTAAAAGTAGGTCAAGTTGCATGCTTTGTTTTGTGGACAATGCAACTGTCAACGGTGTTGGTAAATATTGTTCAGACTCTGGTAAAAAATCATCAGGTATTGGCTGCAGCATCGTGCCCCAACTCGCGTTCTAAAAAAAATAACATACCTTCTTAATCAATACGCGCCTATAGGAACGAACAATTTTAGATTATTATTTAATTTTACTACCTAGTCAATTTAGTCACTTAAGGCCGGGTCCAACCCCACATTCGAAATAATTGTAATTTTTCATGAAGAAATTTACCTAATTAGAGTTTAAGGGCCCGTACTAGGCCAGATTGCTTCACATGATCGTCTGTAATATCGACATTTATGTAAAACTGAATGTAAAATTAAGATATAGCAAACTTCAGGACAAGCACGAGGGATTATGTTACTCAAAAACACGATTGCATAAAATTTTGTCGATAGAAAAAAATTGCGAAGTTGCCTCCAAATTGTTGAATATAATAAATTCTATAATAGGCAAATATACGTGTTTACCATGTCATTAAGATAAAATAAATATGTTATAAAGCACCGCCAGGGGCGCTAGTTGTTGTTATCAGGACTTTGTGTAGCAACCGTTATATTTAATATTTTATATTAAAATATCTTGTTTGTGAGCTCGTATCATGTTTATTTATTGATATCTCCGTTTAAAAGTTAATTCAAATCACCTATAATTAACACTTTAAACTGCTATTATTCAAGCAATACATTAAAAAAAAGATTGAGAATTTTTGTATAAATTACTCTAAAGATAAGGCAGGGATTATGTTACTTACTTTTTTTAATATCTTTTTATAAAGCTTTTAAAAAAATAATATGTATAATTGCCCGCATGCTTTAACCATCCGCCTCTGAGCCGCCGCGCGGCCCGCGACCCCGCGAGCATTTGTTTAGAACGCGGATTGGATGCGTGCGGGCGAACTGGGTAGCGGGTAGCGGGGGCAAATCTTAGTTTTCGTTGGCGTAGTGCGGGCTCTTAAGGGGGGTTAGGCGGTCAGCGAAAATTTATATGAAGCGGCTTGACGTCCCGGTTGCGCGCCATGCAAATTTTTATCAAAAAGTTAATAGAAATGTTTAGTTTTTCAAAAATTTAAATCAGTCACGAAATCGAAAAGGTAAAATACCTTTGTGTTGGTGATTTTAAAACATTTTTTATTATAAAACACGGATGTTATTCATATGTATTCATATGAAATTTTAGAGGTAACTTCAGGATTTTTTTCTATCGAGCAAAATTTTTCCCATCGTGTTTTGGAAACAGTCCTCCCTTTAAACATACGTTCTACAATACATATCAGAAATTTCAGGGCGAAAACTCTTCAATTCTTTAAACAGCAGCTTATAGAAAACAGCCAATATTGCCGTTTTCACTTACTGAGAGCCCTTAATTACGAAGTGGAAAAATAATACAAGATATAGATTATGATCTCTATTAAGGTTTCAATCGTGTACTTTTTAATAAAAATACATATTTTCGGCTTAATTAATTCATAAAGGCACCGAAAATTTAGAAAATATTTCAGCGTTCAAGTCATGAAACTTAAAATTTTCAGCGATAACATTTAAATATTTTTATATAATTAGTTTATATATATGCTACATAATAATTAATTAATCGAGCACTTTTGTTTTAAAACTAATATTTTGAATGATATTTGAGAAAGAGTTGTTAAATCGGTACAAAATCTGTTCAATCTTGCCAACGAAAGTAGAACATTGTGTTGTGCAAAGTAGAACATCTTATTGCAACGCGCACACGGCGCGGTTGAGCGCATATGAATTTTGTTTTTTGCAGCTCAGGTTGGACCTGGTCTTAATTAAATTGATAACTAATACTTAATAAGTGATGCGTCTATTTTATCATCAATGAACTAAATAGCGTACTCATGTAATTTGTATCTGTGGTCATGGCATTACGAATGAATGGTCATTGAATAAGTATAATACAACTCCGATTTGATACGTTTCTGCTAATTTACCGTGTCAGGGCCGGCCCAATGCAATTCGGTTTCTATGATACTATGGCACCATGTATTTTTGAAAACTTATTAAAATACTCGTACCTTATAGGTAAAGTATACCTATAGATAGTATAGATACCCACCAAGTATAAAGCCGTAATATCTGACAACGGTCGCGCTCTCATGCAATGTAATATTTCTTCATCGGATTTTCCATCACATCCTAAGATTTGTGCTATCTCTCTGGAAGTTCTTTCCGTCACACATGCATTATTGTATTTATCTCCTAATATTTTCCAAGGATTCCTAGGAGACATGATAATAGCTCTCTGAAATAAACCTGTCATAAAAAGAGATTTTAAATATAGTCAAATACTGTCATTTACCTATCGTGTCTTCTTACCGAAGCCTAATAATACTTACCAACTGATCGAGGTGAAGCTAAATGATAAAGTATACTATCAGCACCGGCAGAATATCCTGCCAAGGTAATAGAAGTTGGATCCCCACCAAATGCTGCTATATTATCACGTATCCATAAAAGAGCTAAATATTGGTCGAGAAGGGCCAGATTTCCGCGGGCCGCTAAAGATTTTAATGTAAAGAAAGCTAAAAGATGTAGGCGGAAAGAAACCGTAACGACCACAACACCTTCTGCTGCCAGATTTTGGCAAGGTAATGTAATGCCACCATCTAACCATGACTCACTATAAAAAAATACTAGCACAGGCAGTGATTTTCCATCGGCACGCTATCTGAAACATGTCAAGAGGAGTTAGGAATAGTGATACAGATTTTTCAATCAAGTTGATCAGGAGCAGGAGTAGCTGCTTGATTATTAGGTAAGTACTTTATTCGACCCAAAATTTCAATTCAATTCAATTCAAATAATCATACTTTCTCATCATACGTACCCGTGATGTCCATATGTTAAGAAAGAGACAGTCCTCGCTTATATTATTATTTTCATCGTAACCAACTTGAGGGCACAATGGTGGCATGCGGTGGGCAAAAAACGTGCGTCTCCAACCAGAGTGTCTTTCAGGTGCCTAGAAAAAAATACTTCGGATGATGATTTTGTTAAGAACTATAGACAAGGCACGTATGTAAGTAAACTATTATTTAGCTAAACTTTATAGATCAACTTACTGCAAACCTATGTCGTCCGACCGGTGGTATTGCATATGGCACTCCAAAAAATATTTCTATAGGACTCAATGATCCTTCTGCGTAAACTTTGATCTGAAATTTATCATAAGTTTAAGACGGGCAAACAAATCAACAATAACTGTTAGAAACAATAACTATATAGTTACATGGCACGGCATAATGTTCTCATAGGTAAGTACCTACATTAAATTCAAGACATCGTTTTTAATTTTTTTTAAAGCTTTAATTGAAATGGTTATATAAACTCTAAAAATAGGCTAGAATTTGAAATATACTTTGAAGGCGCGGATAGGATACTTTCCACCTGATAGAATTCAAACAATAGGCATCGTTCTCGTGGAAAAATAGGTAGAACTAAAATAAAAATATAAACTCGCATCTTACCCCGACGATGCGTCCTTGTGGTATTATTGCAACAGGATCCTGGGTTATTACTGTTTTGTATGCTATCATGAAGAAACACCACATTACAAAGAAATTATTCACTTTCCACATTTTTAAAACAAAGGAGATCGTTTATGTTCCTATAATAATGTGCTTATGTTTGTATTTATAAATGTGACGTTCGTTCGCAGGATGAAAACGATGGAACTGGAAGTCCATTATATTTGGACAAACATTCGACACAATAAAAATTAGATCGTGCAATGATTTTGCTCTTGTCCGTGACAAAGCACCGTAACGATATGTTGACCATTGTTCTAAATTCAACAATTTCGTTCGTTGTGACAATTGCATTAAAATTTACATTATACTGTTTTTTGTTTATTTTATAAAGTACAAATAAGTATAGAAAACCATATGAGTATAATGAAATATTTATAAAACATACGTTTAATTTTAAAAAATATTTCATATTAAAAAGTAATTTGACTAAAACATTACTGATTTATTTCACAGAAAAGGATGTAAGCTTGATGAAACTTTTTCTCTATAATCCATAGGTAGGTAATAATTATCACACTTTTATGTTATATGCTATATCCAATTTTTTCAGTAGAAATTTGTAATAATACTGAATGGGTTGATTATTTGCAAACCCAATAGTTGCCAACATGAGTCCGTAGCCAAGCAATATTGAAAACAATTTATGCCTGGAAAGCCATTGTCTGAAGCCACCAGCTGAAAGAAAACAATCGTGTAGGTCAATTGACACATGCATAAGCATAATGAAGATTAGATTCTTCAAATGCATGACAGTGCCTGAGCTGAGCTTCTATCTATAGCTATCTTATATTATTATGTTATAAACTACGGAATGGATTTTCATTCAGTTTTCACTAATAGATAGTGGTTCATGCATGAGGAAGATATAAAAGTGTATAATTTGTTTAGGTCTTGCATATATGAGTTGAAATGTGACGATAATTGTTGAGGAAGTAACTGAATAAGTATAAATAAATACTGACTTGTTCCTCGCCAAGTTACAAACCTTTTTTGGTACTACGATGTATTCAAATACTACGTCTCGTCTTGTATTGTGTATTTATAATGGTGTTCTATACAATACAAATTATCCTGAAAATGGTCTAAGTCGGCTAAAGAAAATTCGCTATAGGCACTTACCGTTTCTATTCGTGCTTGCAGTTGGGAATCGCATTGATGTTGGTTGTTTGGCGTAAACCAGGAGATAGCGGATCCTCACCAAATCGCAATTAGTTACTATGTATTGAGCAGCTAATCCATCATAACCATTTTCAGCATGCTTATTTTTCAGGTCGTCAAATATACCATCGCCTTCAAAAATACAAAGTACTTAGTTAATACTTGAAAATAAGCTATGATATTATTTTAAGATAACTATGTAACTTTTAAACCTTCATTAGACACAGGTTTTTGATAGTTGATTCCCTCAGGAGCATCAATAACTTCACATATCGCGATGCAAGATAGGTGCCCTCCAATGCAGCTTGCGCCCCATCCGAATCCGCCATGGCTGTACGGCATCGTTGTATTCACTTCAGGTAATAAGTGGACGCCATTTCCCAGTAATGTATTCTACAATATTCATTATAATCCTTAGGTTTATTTCTATTCTTAATTTTTAGGTACCTATGTTTTAAAATAAATGCCAAATTGCCTGTCGCGGGCCTGAGCAATTAGAGGTATTTATTTATTCCAAGATTTATTACCAGTTTTACGCAACTGATAAGTCATAGAAATTACTAGGTAGGTGCAATTAGTGCATTATGTGTTCCAACAAATACTTTTTAATTTTACAAGTCTATGTTTACTTATTCGTAGACCTGTACGTAGCCTACCTCTACCTAGATACCTAGTTTTACCTAGTTTTCCATTTAATTTAATCATATTTGCTGTTGTCATTAATTTTTTGAAGTCCCCAAGAGCCAACTTTTAGCTAATCATCATTTAGGGCTCGTGAAGCATTTTTTAAAGTGCTATCAAACTACACCTTAAAAAAAATAAACCACATTTACATTTAAAGGAGCTGTGCGTTATCTTCCACGATTTTGACAGCCAGCTCTACCACTGCGCGCGCTCATTGGTCAAATCAAATAGTGCGCGCTTCCCCGGCCCGACTTCCGGCTTCCTGTTTGTTACGCACTTCAAGATGTTAAAAACTCTACTTAATTTGTACACGAGTAGAATTAATTTGTACCTTATTCAAATGTTGTTGCAAACCAAAATGGAGAATGGTATAAAAATTTTCCAAACGGTTTCCGTGAAATGCGAAAAATATGTGGTGATTTTTTGCCAGTTCCTTCCATTTAGCTTCCGTAGTTGACTTGAATGAGTAATTTACTTGAAAAATATGTTGAGGTCTTGGTGCATTTCTTCCGAAATTAAGATTTTCAATTAAAGTGTCGTGCTGCAATGTAGAATGTTTGGAAAATTTCAATAGGCAGAGTTTCATATACCTACTTATACAGACTTACTCTGTATATATGTATATTTTAAATACTTAGTCTGAGTCCATACTGCTTATATAAAACCTAAAGCTTGAACGCGTTTATCCATTACCAGTCAGATTTGAGAAATTATTTCAGTATATGATAGCCACATTTCGCAAAAATGAATAAAAATACGCTTACTACTTCTGGTGGAACTGTTTTTAAACTTGGCTCTTTCAATCGTACGAGTACGTAAAACAGCAAGTCGACAATGTTACTTATATGTGTCAAATTTTCCAGATTGTCCAATTGTTGCAAGACTAGGTCCAAAGCTGGTACATCAGTAACAACACTAAGCTGAAACATAAGGATTGCATGAGTACCTATATAGTAAATTATGATAGATAACCAGCCTACTTGTTCTAAACTTTGAGCAGCCGATTTGTCCTTGTCAAATCGGGTTGAAATTTAATTTGGTTGGTTCAATCTGTTGTTGCCTCCAGGAGCTCCAGGATAGTCTCCAAACCAAACGAAGAAATTCGTCAATGTTGAACTGCACGGATATGATAACAAGCAACAACAACAAGCTTTTGCACCAGAAAAATCGCAGTGCAATAAATAGGTACATGAATAAAATGTCTTCATCAAATTCTTGTTAGAATGAAATATTTTGTAAAAAAAAATCTTAATTAAGCATAAATCAAAGGTAACGATTTATAGCATCAGTTCTTGTAAAGACGAACCAACCGACTGTAAAAAGCACATCCATATACATATATGGATGGGGGAGGTATGAGAATGTAATTCCAATACCTAATTTAATTTTGGCTATGACTTACTAAATTGTCCATATCTTTGATGCCATTTTTTAAGTAAGCAGGAGGAAATGGTCTGAGGCAACTTTCATATCTAAAGCTGAATGCAGCAGCTACAAATAAGCTCCATTTAATATCAGCTGCCTTGAAATCTTTTTCAAGAACCAACCTGTAACGGGGTAAGAAAGTACAATAGGCAGGTATTATAGACCGGATGGTCACATAGTCACATCCGAGTAATCTTCATACTAGAGACCCGAGTGCGCTATGATCATGGGTTGCCGCCACAATACAAGCGGCATCCGAGTGGGTATCAAAGTCCACCTACATATTTTTCTATTTATGATATTTGTAAGGTCACGTTGACACGATCCGATTGGATTTGCCTTTATAGATCTGCTCGTGCTAAGTAGGTATTTGTGTGTAATTTTTTTTTAATTTCTTTTGAATTATGATTTTTTTTTATTGTCACAGACCGTGTTGCTACCCTTGGTCGACTTGGTATACGTTATACATTCAGAATTAGGTTAGGACGCATTTTAAAATGCACCCGACCGCAACGGTTCCAATCGTTCGATTTATTCTCGGTTCGGATACCTAATTTTAATTTCTCTTTTTCCTTTCTTTTCGCACGCTGCTGGCTGACAGATTGAAGATTTCAGATTGGCCTAGGTCTTGGAATCGCAAAAAAAGATCGGCTATTCCTACTTATTTTACAACACTTCTCGCCTTAACTGTTGGAACAGCATATTTTTAGGGTTCCGTACCTCAAAAGGCAAAAACAGAACCCTTATAAGATCACTTTGTTGTCCGTCTGTTCGTCTGTCTGTCAAACTTTTGTTTCTCAGGAACGCTTAAAGGTATATCAAGTTAAAGTTAATATCGTATACTCGGATCCATGGTCTGTTTTAGCAAAAAAATTATCAAAATTATACGTTAACGCAATCAAGAGATATTGCCGTAAATGTTGCGAATATTCGCATATTTTGCGATTTCAGGCAGCAATTAAAACCTATGGGGTGCTTCCCGTTAACCTAAAATTATGGAATTTGGCAAAAAGTAAGGTCTAACAGTACTTATTCAGGAATACATCTGAAAATTGAAAATATGTTATTGGAAGTCAAAAAAATTTAGGGATCGAACTGCAAAGTTTGTTTTTGAAACTAGTTGGTCTTTTAGTTAGAGCTATAATGTGAGATGCTTTGTGTATACGGAACCCTCGGTGTTTGACTCGCACTTGCTTGACCGGTTTTTTTTTTTAGATTTTAGACTCGATCCCATACAAAAAAGTTTTCATGAGTGATTTCGTCACTGAAAAGGATGGTCGTGTTTTACTAACAAGGTTTACAAGTCCTGTACAGATCCAAGACCCAGGCCCAGGCCAAAATAAAAAAGATCACTTTCCATCTTGACCTGACCGGGGATCGAACCCGGGAGTATGGTTGAGGTAATCATTTTAGAAAAATATTTTTTTTTATTTTTTTTATATTTTATTCACATAAATTCGTATTGACAACAATTCATACTCGGATTATAGCCGCCCGCGCCGCCGCCTAACACCTCGCGCCTCGTATCGGAATTTATTTCCGACCCTAGATGGACTCTAGCCAATCTACTAATTTCTCCCGACTCAAAAAGAGCGGTGTTATAAGTTTGACGTATCTGTTTGTTTGACTGTGGCATGAGAACCGATTGTGATCTAGTAGGTATATTTTGTGTTTTAAGCCAAGATTTATCTAAATGTAGTCAACTGTTTTAGGAGTATATATATCAGCATTATGTAACATATATTCGGGGTTTTTTTGTAAAGTATTCTATTTTTAAAATTCATTCCCACCTTGAGAGGAAATTAATCAAATTTTCCCCGACCAAGGGTGAGATGGGGATGAACGGGATCAAGCATCTTCTTGCTAGGCACCTACTTGGATCAAACAAAAACTAGGTAGGTGGTACCTACTTTGCGAGTATCATTATAATCAATATCATCAAATATAATAAAACTGTTACTGGTCTGTATAGGAGATATTTAAATACATATCTCTATGAGGCAAACAATTTTTTTTTTTAAGTTTTGTCTGTTTGTCTTTCTGTCTGTATGTTTGTACGCGTATCACGCAAAAACTACTAGACGAAATTTGATACGGTTTTCACAGTAGTATCGCTGAAGGTCTAACTTAAAATCTGGCGTAGGTTTCATCTTGATACGCCCCGCTTAGAACCAGAGATATAAATAATAGTAAATAACGCGCGAACAAAGTTCGTTGGCACAGACTAGTAAGAAATGAAAAGCGTACCGATCCGGGAAGTGACTCAATTTTATACTAAAATTCCATTTTTTCTTAATTGTCCTATTATGTAAACAATCTTCACAGTACTTTTTGTTGAATTTTGTTGAAAATAAATCAAATAATAGTTCAAACCTAAACATTCCAAAGTAAAACATTAATTAACCACGAAAGTAATTTCCTAAAAGTCTATTTTAATTTATATTGTCGTAAAAACATAAAAAGACATGGTAAGATTGTTATAATAAATGGACTTTTACCTACTTGTACCTGCTCGTATTTGATTAAGTAGTAGGGAGATGATTTTACCAGACGATCAGATTTACTAGATTCTGAAATCTCAGTTGGCTTGAATGTGGCATTCATATAATTTCACATGTTTGTGTTTTCTAAATACAAACATGTGAAACATTCGTGACTTATCAGATACATTATAATATATAGAAGTGCGTTTGGTCAAATAGTTCCTTCTCCGTTATGTTAGCTGTAAAACTAATAATATTATAAACTAGCTCTTACAGTGGCTTTTTAGGAGTTTTGGCTTAGACCGTTCACATAGTCAAGTACCTATGTAATAATTAATAATTTAAAAGTTTAACTACCAACACGACGTTAGAGGAACTATTGACAAAACGGCACTCTTATCAGTCAATGTAGCTGCGCCCAGAAGTTTTCAGGATAAAAAGTACCCTGATCCTTGTGTGTTATTTCGTATATTGAATTTAATGTAATTTTGTCTCGTAGTTTTTACATAAGGAATAACAAAAATCCAACCCATTTTCATAATTATAATTTCACGTTTATAATACCAAATACTATATAAACTCTAGATTTGATAATACTACCTATGATAATTTCTGACGAACCTTAAATGTACTGCCTTTTTCTCTAATGAATCCAATTTGGCCTGATTTCTGTCAGAGATTGATTCGGTGGCGGACGCCAAATTGCAATTGGTCGCCGTATCCGATAATCCTTCTGGTTCTCCATCCATTATCTTAGTATAATATTTTAGATCTGTTTCGACTAATTTGAAGCATAATTTCGAAATATCTGTGGATTGTAAATTTGTTAAAAACTTTGATATCAGTAGAAAAGCAAATTGTCAAACACAAAAAATTTGAATAATATTTATCGTTTGCCAGTTTCATTCAACTGTCGTTAATTAATCGATCAAAAAAATACTAAAAAGAATCATTATGGTCATGGCCCGTGGGTCATTGAGGTCATGTCTTGGGCAAAAAACAAATACACTACGTGGTGGTGGGTCATGCATGTGCTGTGCATGTTGTGTTGTGTTTCTTTTTGGTAAAAATAATTTTTTTGGTCTACAAGTTTTGTTGTCTCCCGGGCATTTTCAGTTGTTTTTTTTAGATCTTGTTCACAGACCGATATTTAAAAAAATATCTGTGATCTTCTTGCATTAAATGCCCGACAAAAAATTCATGTTTGTGTTTCAGTTTGTTTACTAGACTTCCGACATTCTATTCTACGAACTGGAAATTTTGCGAACTGGACATTCTGCGAAGTGACTATTTGCGACAACTGACTGGCTGGACATTTTGTAAAATGGACATTATGCGCCTCTCAGCTGCGCGACTACATTTTCGGGGCGCGGGAAAATTCGAAACGAAATGAGGGATTTTCCGTGACATAAATTAAAAAAAGAAATAGTTTCAGATGACTTCATAGATGGCGCTTAGTAAAAGGCGAGTGAAAAAGTTTCATACAAAAAGCAAAAAATTCACGGGATTGGCATTAAAAAAAAAATTAATAAAAAAAAACATCTAAAAAGTATCAATATTGTGATTTGTGCAACTATCAAACTGTTAGGTGATTTTTTTATGCCTCTGGTTGACAGGAAAAAGCGGACCATATAGGTTCAGCCATTATTACGACTCGGCTTTCATAAAACGCTATCTGTTGAGACTTTTTAATACTATTTTATTTTTCTTAATTAGCTGTCAGAAAAATAGAAATTGTCTATGAACTGCGAGCAAAGAGTTTGCACTCGGTTGCTCCTCCTACCTAATGCGGAATGCGGCATGACGCAGCATGCGCAGCATTTAGATCGTAACGTGCTGGGTCATGCGACATGACCGTTTGCCGCACGTTACGATCTACATGCTGCGTCATGCGACATGACCGTTTGCAGCCGTAAAGAAAGGACTACCTACTCAACGTTGGCAACATATTTCACTCAACCTTCACTCAATCAACGTAGGCTGGCAACATAAAAATCAAATGAAAAATTAAACATGGCGACTGTGTTGTGTTAAATGTAAATTATATAAACAGTGTAATTTTTGGGCAGTTTGAATGTAATTATAGTGACTTATTACAAGAAATTCAATTCTAAGTAGTATAATATAAAGAGGACTGATGTGTTTCTTGACCGATGTCTGCTGTGGCCCCAACTATCCCCGGTGAGGATTGTACATTTTTATTTAATTTATATTTTTCACTAACACTATAAATAAATATATTCGGGGATTAGAATATGATACATTTGTATTTGCATTTTAGTTTGCAGTTAATACAAATAATGAATTTGATAATCTAGCATCGACCTATTTTTGATCAATTTGACGTTGCTCTGCGTGACGCGTTGTTAGCGACGCAAAGGACATGAAATCATATAATAAAAATTATATTTGCAATCAATAGTTTCTTTTCTTCTTTAATAATAATATACATTTTGATTTAGAAGATTGTTATTAAAGTAGCCCGGTATTATGTTAAATATATATTGTTTAAGTACTTTTGTATGTGCTAATCATATCATAATCATCATTGCTGACTGAGTTGCAGAAATATCATTATGCCAGCGACTACATATAGTGTGTAATTTATGTAGTATCAACAAAATATTAAATTGGATGAGTTAGCTCAAAAGTTATTTAAATGACATACTTTTCATATTTTATAATAATAGCAATCTATTGAATTTCAACACCCTGAGAAAGTGGTTAGAATTTCATTATAACCTTGATCAAATTTTATTAATATTTTGAATACAACTAAATTGTATATGTATAAACCTAATACTTTGTTTACAATATTATAACAAAAACATTTTTTGTTTCTAATTATTTTCAGGGTCTGACCCAACAAAGGATATTCAAAAGCGCCGTGCTGGCAGTGTTGGGTAAGTGGTATTAATTAAGCTGCCTTAATGTTATGGTAAATTAAAAATGACTGCTCAAATGTGAGTTGGGCTCAACAGGTCTTCCATACAAAACTTCACAGGTAGGTAAAATCCATTTATTCTTATCAGTCCTATCATGTAAATGATCTTCACAGTACTTTTTGTTGAATTTTGTTGAAAATAAATCAAATAGTAGTTCAAACCTAAACATTCTAAAGTAAAACATTTATTAACCATGAAAGTAATTTCCTAAAAAGTCTATTTTAATTTATATTGTTGTAAAATCATAAAAAGACATGGTAAGATTGTTTATATGATAGGACTGGTAAGAATAAATGGAGTTTACATGAAGCATCACATGTAGTCATTCTGTCTCTAGAACAAGTATAGGTATCAAGTTAAAATTTATTTCAGACTAGCTTTCGCCCGCGTGAATTTCCCACGGGAACAGTGCTTTTTCCTGGGATGAAAGGTACCTTATGTCCTTCTCCGTACTTCCAGCTATGTGTATGCGAATTTCAGGAAGATTGGTTCAGTAGATAAAGCGTGAAAAGGTAACAAACAAATAAATAAACAATCTCACTTTCGCATTTATAATATTAGTTAGGATTAGGATACAGGAGTCTGTGTTCACTATCAGATTAAATTGTATTAAAATATTGTATAAACCTAAAGATTATTGATAAACTTGAATGACATGATAAAAAACATGTCTACCTAGACCTACCTAGGTCTCATCTCTTTCTGATATACAATCATTAGGGAGGTAAAATAAGGCAAAAAAATATGGATTGCAGGTTGATCATAGGTCTTTGCATACTCGTAATTAATTTACGTTTTATTAACTACCTACAAACTTTTGGTTTTCAACTTAGGAATGTTGATTGTTTTTAGTGGAGGTATCACATTCATGCATTTCATATCACCTAAATAATTGAGGGCTTTTAAAATACTATTTATCTATTAAACCATAAAAGTATAGAGAAAAGTATTGTAAGTATACTTATATGTATTTGACAAAATTACATTCATGTAAACCTACATTTTTAATAATAGATCCGATGAAGACGACGCAAGTGGCGGAAAATATTCAAGGATGGAGGAGGATAATATTCAAGATA
This sequence comes from Ephestia elutella, assembly GCA_018467065.1. Lineage (NCBI taxonomy): Eukaryota > Metazoa > Arthropoda > Insecta > Lepidoptera > Pyralidae > Ephestia > Ephestia elutella. The sequence continues at coordinate 11,628,725 of CM031568.1, read as the reverse complement.
AGGAGCGCTTTGCTAGGTAAGAACACATTATTTTTTTTTTGGTCATGTAAATCCATAATAAATAACTTATTCGGCCCAGTAGAAGTGAATAATATTGTTAGCAATAATAACATATTGATAAATGGACAAGACTTAACGGAACACACTTAGCTTGTGTTGTGGATCTGATGGACACAAATACAGAAAAGTGCACAACACACCCTGAACTGCAGACAAATATTTGTGAAAAACATGTACAAATATTTAGCCGCACTGTGAATCGAACCCAGGGCCTTCAGATGGCGGCTGGGCGTGGTGATTAAGTGATCATACGCCACGGGGGTCGTCAACTGTGAACTGTGTAAAAGTCTATCCCCACGCATCAGGGCCGTGCCCGAGACATGACGCCATATTTGACATTCAAATTAAATTTGGAGCTAGTTTCCTTTTTATTTATCAGGTTTGCTTTAGAATACCTATAGTTCTATCCGCTTCCCGTGTCTTTATTTGTGTATTTAATTTTTATTATCCTACTAATTATAAATGAGAAAATTTTGATGTGGGTTTGGGAGGATGTTTGTTATTCAATGACGCAAAATCTACTTTACGGATTTCTATGAAATTTGGTATACGGGTAGACAAATACCGGGAATAGCACATAGGGTACTTTTATCCCGAAATTCCTACGGGAGCGAAGTCCCGGGGTGCGGCTAATAAATAATAAATAAAAAATTCGGTCGCTAGTTTAAGATTAACGACTGTCCTACTAAGACACAGAAATGTCTTAACAAGTAAATTGCAATCACTTTTCATCAAAAACAATCAACTTTACGACCAATAAAACAAAGGTTAATTGATATTCATATTCTTAATTCCCATAATAACCATACTATTGATTGTTGGCTGAGGTACCGTGTGATGATTGAAAACGTGTCTTATCACGCGACACGCGCGCCTCGCCTTCACCTTAAAATACGAACTTAATGATATTACTTATTATCACCATTATTCTGGGATGGATTTGGAAAACGATGAAAGTGCATGAAGGTGTAGTTGGGGTTAATATTTTTATATCTTCAATACCAATCAATAATCAATATACATAGTATTAAGATACTAACATAAAATAAAGTTTTTAGGAAATTACTTTCGTGGTTAATTAATGTTTTACTTTAGAATGTTTAGGTTTGAACTAATATTTAATTTATTTTTAACAAAATTCAACAAAAAGTGCTGTGAAGATTGTGTACATGATAGGACAATTAAGAATAAATGGACTTTAGCTTTCTGTTTTGTCTATCTCCATGTTATGTATATTAAACCTTTACATTTTTTCTACTAATTTATCCCGGTACAGATGATAAATAATATCCACATACATAAAATTATACACCTATATATAAAACAACAAGAATGTAATGGTTTTTATATGTTTTTTCTAGCCGTGAAAATCATTGCGAAATTGAACGTCGCCGAAGAAACAAGATGACGGCATATATCACGGAACTGTCTGATATGGTTCCAACATGTTCAGCTTTAGCTCGAAAACCGGACAAACTCACTATACTGCGTATGGCAGTGGCACATATGAAAGCTTTGAGAGGTATCATAGAAACAACTCCTATATTTGACAAACAGCCATAAGGAATAACTGCTTTTTAGAAATTATTATCTATGGCTTCTCTTCCCGTTTCTACTGTCCTACTGTCTTATTTATCTATTATTTTAGGTACAGGAAATACCTCAACAGATGGTACCTACAAGCCATCATTTTTAACAGACCAGGAATTGAAACACTTAATACTCGAAGCAGCTGATGGCTTTTTATTTGTAGTAAGCTGTGATACTGGTCGAATTATCTATGTTAGTGACAGTATAGCTCCAGTACTTAACTATTCTCAGGTAAAACTAGTTACAAATACACAATTGATAAAATTTTGTTGAAATAGGTAATAACTATTTTATTAAAATATATGTTTTAGGGAGAGTGGTATTCGTCTTGTTTATATGATCAAGTGCATCCAGACGATGTAGAAAAAGTTCGTGAACAATTAAGTACTCAAGAACCACAAAACACAGGGCGTATATTGGACTTAAAAACGGGTACCGTCAAGAAAGAGGGCCAACAATGTAAGTAAAGTTATACTTGTCATTATTTTTTTAAGTAAAATCATTTATTAACTCAAAATTTTAACAAAAATTGTAATATCTTATAAAAAGTGGACTGGACATGTCCAAAATTTGATGAAAATATATACAGGCTAGGGCTAGACCTAGCGTGAGATTAGAGGAAGTATTTCTTAAAATACTTTTCAGTCAAAGAGTATATAAGTATGTATTATACATTGGCCATAACGAACAGGGTAATAGCGAAATAATTTGCGATAAGTCACACAATATGCATACTAAATTATAAAGGCGAAGCCTTGTCTATGTTTTAAGCTTTTATGGCTTTAAACCTCTGAAGCGATTTTGTTGAAATTTTGAATGGAGACAGTTGATAATCCAAAATACTTTATTTCAAAATAAAACCTTTATGAAATAAAATATTCTTATACATCCATTTATGTACGAATCCTTATGAGAAAATTTGAAACGCGCAGCATCTATGCGTCAAGTGATGGGTTCCCGGCGAGGCTTCATCTGCCGCATGCGAGTGGGCGGGTCTGGCGAGGGCGTGCACCTCGGCCGGCTGCGCGCGCGCAACTCGCTCGGGCCCTCGCACGACGGACACAACTACGCCGTCGTCCACTGCACTGGATATATTAAAAATTGGCCCCCCACAGGTATCGCACACAGGAAAAATAACAAATTATTTATTCATATTCTATTCTAGAAATAATATCTTATTTATTGATATTTATGAGAACAAAGAATCGAATAGAGTTAAATATAATTGGTTATTTTTTAATGAATGTCAAATAGATAGCTTTATGTATTTGGGACATCAGATCTGTTTCCAGGTATGCAGATGGATCGCCCCGTGGACGATGAACTGCACGCGTCCCATTGCTGCCTCGTAGCTATAGGACGGCTGCAGGTGATTATTTTATTTCAAGAATAATCTTTTTTAATTTAAATAACAGAAAATGTATTATTGTTTTGATAGTTATTAGGTGATCATCCTTACACAGTATAAAATACGGAACCTTAAACAGTCCCCCGCCGCGTCTGTTTGCTCTCAAAAACTACTGAACGGATTTTCATGCGGCTTTCACCAATGGACAGGGTGGGTCGTGTCGTGAGCAAGGTTTTGGTGTGTCACGCGGGCAACAGCTAGTCAATGATTACTTACTTCGATGGCTCAGTGATCCAAAGAGGATCTTGGCCTCAGGGTGAATAATTAGCTATTGTTATTGTGTATTTTCAATTTAGTAGTATTATAATGAGTCCCTTACGGGTATACGCAGATGACAACTCCATGGAATTATTTCTTTAAGCTAATGAACGACACAAATGAACAGGTGACATCGACGCCCAATGCGAGCGAGAACAGCCTGTCGACGGGCGGCGTGGAGTTCGTGTCGCGGCACTCGGTGGACGGCCGGTTCACGTTCGCGGACCAGCGCGCCGCGCAGGTGGGGGCCTCTTCCGCTTCCTCATCATGCGGAAGTTCCGCAATATTTTCCGTATCGTTACGTCATTATATCTGCGATTAGTCTTTAGACTTAGCGGATTAGGTGGGGGATATGTCCGGTCAAAGGCGCTCCCCAGTGGTTGCTGTCTTTCTCAATGTCTACAATTTAGACTCTGAATGTCGTGTCGCTTTAGCTGTTTATTGTAGCTAATGTTGTTCAGTTTGCATGCTAGCTCATTAGGATGGTTTAAGAGCCGATTTCTGTAGCGTTCAGCGGAGAGCCTTATCTCTTCCATAGAATTTCGGTATTTGTTATGAACCATGGAGTCTTAATAAATGAATATAAAAAATTCTTTTCCGCTATCGCTTCCTCAAAATTTAAGAGGACTTTCACTGCGCATACGCGTATCCATGGCAACGCACACGCCGCAGCACGATGCCGGGCCGAAAGGGTATATTTATTTTGTGCGTGTGTATGTCACTGAACTCCTAAACGGCTGGACCGATTTTGATAAAATATTTTGTGTGTATCAAGGGAATTCGAGAATGGTTTAAATTCACAATTTGGTCCACTGGAAGATGTCATTTTAATTAATTTTTGTATGTGTACGTACATTACAACGTCTGTCGGGTCCGCTAGTATTTATATATTTCATATCATCCTCACCCGCATTCTCAAAAAATATCCTCATCCACATCCTCTTTTGTGTTTGACACTTCCTCTTCCTCCTCCACTTCCTCATAATCATTTCCTCAACAACCCTATAACCACTGAGTTACTTACCAACTAGCTTTTTGCTCGCAGCTTCGCCCGCATGTATTTCCCACGGGAACAGTGCTTTTTCCCGGGGTGGAAGGTACACTATGTTCTTCCCAATAGTTCTATGTGTACCTATGCGAAATTTCAGGAAGATTGGTTCGGGGATAAAGCGTGAAGCAGACAAACAAACTCACTTTCGCATTTATAATGATAGTTAGGATTTGTATTACTGCAGCACATAGTAACGTCAAGAAAGTTGTTTTTTTTTTACTATTTAAGCATTTAATACTTTATGCATGTAATTTCTGTTGTGTGTCAGTTGATGCAAATAAACGTGTTATCTATCAGGTGGTCGGCTACGCGCCCGCGGACCTGCTCGGCAAGCTGTGTTACGAGTTCTACCATCTCGAGGATCAACAACACATGAGAGATAATTTTGATCAAGGTAATCTTATTTATACCTATGTGTATAAAAAAGTTAAGCAATGTACAGATCCCGGCACACAACTTGAACCAAAAAAATAGGATAGTTTTCCGCGCAAATAATTCCTGCGTTGCCGTGGATACACAGTCTCTATCTAACATTTCGATTCGCTAGAGTTTATATAGTATTTGCTTCGATTTATTTATTTATTTAACCCTTATTGTACAAACACAATGTATGGCACACATTATGCCAATCATCATCATCAATCATGTCGATTGACACCTTAAAATCTGTTACTTAAAGTCTTAGGTCTTGACCTATCAATCTATTAATTGTTTTTTCTAATTTATTTGACGCGGACTTGCAGTTATATTATCCTGAAAGAAAATTGTGTTGCCAAGTGCAAATTAAAGTAAATGTTTTTTTTTGTTTCAGTGCTCAAGCTCAAAGGACAAATAATATCATTAATGTACCGGTTTCGAACAAAAAGTAAAGAGTGGGTGTGGTTAAGAACATCAGCATTTGCCTTTCTTAATCCATACAACGATGCCGTAGAGTATATTGTCTGTACAAATACTTTAGCTAAGTAAGTATATAGTATTATGTAATTTAAAATATTTCTTAGTAATCTTAAAAGACTTACCCTGATAATGTCATCAGCTCTATTTTTTTTATATCGCGGGATTGTTAAAAATATAAAACAAAATGTTGTTTAAAAAAATAAATGCATACAGACGAATAGCACTTTGCGTTGACAGCTGCCGCTATTGGGTGGCGACTGCTGCAGAAGATAGATAAATAGATATAAGATTTATTCTCAACCATTTACATTTTGTAAAGAAAGCATATAACAGTAGGTAACAATACAAATGTGAAGGTATAAAACAAACAAAACTGAAAGTGCATGTTAAAAGTACTCAGTACAGTGGTATTCACCCTCAAAAAAGTGCCGCTTGTCTGTATGCTTCTTAACACCTTACTGGATAGTAAACTGCTATAGCAGTTATAACAATTAAACTTCTTTTGTGTCTCGTTTACTGTCCGGCAGTGTTAATCCAAATAGAAGTTTAGATAAGCCATATCGCGGTAGTGTGCGCCAGCTTCTATCTGGTCGCTCCTTACTTGATTCCCTTCAAATTATCTATAGTGTGTCCTCGAACTCTGACATTTTCTTACCCCGTTATTTTCTTGGGTCACCCTTTGCGATCTGTTGATAGTATGGGACACTGCACTTAATAATAAATATATACGGACAAATAACACATTGAGTTAGCCCCAAAGTAAGTTCGAGACTTGTGTTATGCTAACTCAGCAATACTATATTTTATAACAGATATATAAACATTCAAGATCCAGATCAACCTGTAAAAGATCATTTTCGATCTTGACCTGACCGGGCATCGAACCCGGGACCCCCCTGGTTCAGAGGCCAGGTCTTTACCACTGCGCCACGGAGGTTGCCAAAATTGATAATGTTATGGTGGTTTGACAGCCGTTCTCTAGGGAACACGGGCGCTGAACCGGTGGCCGAGGAGAGCTACGACTACCACCTGCGACATCGCGACGTGTACCAGCCGCCGGCCGCCATACATCAGCAGCACCATGCTCAGACAGGTATTTTTCAATTAATTTGTTTCTGTGTTTCACGAAGGAACACGGAGAGCTGCGGCTACCAAGACCGCGCGTTTCTGAGAAAAAAATCTTGTTATGGAAGTATAACAAATAGTTTTTAACATGTTCTTATCAACAAAGAAATGACAAAATTGCTATCGACATATTGTTTTCGGAAAGTACGAGTTCAACGCGCCAAAAATATTTGCCCATATAGACCGAGAGGTCACGGGAATTTTCGTAATGATCAGGGGAACGGATAGACTTGCTTTTATGGGTTGTAGAGTAGTATCCTAATGTGAATGATGTCGGTCTGCCGGCTCTCAGTGGTAGCCTCTTCGAGCTATAGGACCTGGAAGGTGCTTCATTGTTGCGAAAAAAAAACTATCTGAGGAATGGTTAGTTTTAGTACCAATTGGAAGAATGGTGTATCCACAGACAAAACGAGTTGGTCTGCCGGCTGTCAGTGGTTATATTTCAGAGCTATCATCGTTCACGTAAGTCGCTTATTTGAGGAAAAAGTCTAAAAAAACATTAAATAATTGGTCAAGTGCGTGTCGGGCCACGAACAATGTAGGGTTCCGAAGGTACCTATCCTGTAGATATGCGGACACATGAACTTATATTTACTTCCACTTTTATATAACTAATGAAAATTACTTAAGACCAGGTCTTAGCTCAACTTCAAAACGATTAACGAGCACACAACCAAAGACACCTTAGACACACATAGACATAGTGGGCGGATCCCGCGGACGCGCGTACACCTGCACCGGCACACCGGCACAGTGTATGCATAACGCAGAGATGAGATCGTTGATGGTATACTTGCATTTGGGGTGCAATGGGTGAAAATAATATCTATTTTGCCATACACAACTAATAAATTTTTAAAATCCCATCCGAACTGATTTTTTTTAAATATTTTACCAATAGGACATAAGCTACAATTTATGTATGTACCTCTCGAGTGAAGACAGGGCGGAGCGCTAGTAAGAAAAAAAAAATGGAAATTGAAAAAATAACACAAACATGTCAGCTAAACCACGATTTTAGTGCCACCTAGTGTGCGCTGACGTCAACGCTTGCCACACTCGGTAGCGGTGGCGTGGAGTGGTGAGCAGCTAGGGATGCAACATCGTTCATATAAAATATCGATAGTGAAACATCGATATTTTTTAAAGAGCAACATCGATGTTGAAAACATCGACATTTTAGGACGATACATCGATGTTTTCTTTAATTACTAGCAGGGTCAGCAAATACAGCCTTAAAATACAGAGAAAAGGCTTTTTCTTTTAGAAAATATTAATAACCTAAGAAGGTTATCAATATTTTTTATAAGAAAAAGCCTTAAAACCAAAACAAACCTACTACCAAAATAAATCTAAGTAGATTCATTTTGGTAATCATGTTTACTGACAATGTCAAACAATTAGTTACTTTAAATGATACATCTATAACGTATTAGGATATGAAAAGTAGTAGACAGACAAATTAAACAAATATCAGAAAGACAAATATCAATTAAACAAAACTTATTTACTATTTTTATCTTTTTGTATAGTTACGTACAATACAAAAAGATGGCGCTGCAATCAAACATCGACCATAAAACATCGTTTTCAATGAACGATTTATCGATGTTTTCTGGTAGTCCAACATCGATGTTTATGAACGATACCTCGATTTTTTAAAACATCGATGTATCTTTTGCATCCCTATGAGCAGCGGAACGCGACGGTCGCAAGGAATGTGCTTGCTTATGCGCAGCCCCAGATAGCTAATATCAAATTAATTGGGTAATTAAATTCAGATAAATATTTAAATAATAATATTATTTATTTATTTCACCTGTAGTTTACAAACATGTCACGAATATAAATCAAGACATAATAATCTAAATAAAAATAAACACTTTCGGAGTTTTTGGTTTTATTTCCCTGCATTTTATGCTATGAATTTTCATAAAGTACATATTGTATTGGATTTCATAAAGTGCCTATTGGGCTAAGTCGCAAACGGTCTCCAAGGTCTCTTACACAAAATGTCCCCCGTAAAAATCATATTTTGTGGAATGTCACTTATGCAAAATATATATATAAGGTCCCCTTAAATCAAGCGCAAATATTTTAAGGGCTGCTCAAATAAGAATATCTACTTGGATTTTTCTGCTTTTTACAAAAATCGACACGCTAGTTTCAGAGATATTAGCGCTTTTCCATTTTAGAAATTTCACGTCAAGAAACACCCTGTGTACAACATTACTATACCTTAGCATAAATTTTTTACTACGATCATTTCATTGCTCCGCCCACATTTGAACAGCTGATACACCGCGACCTTTCTAATGACCGTCTAGAGTTCGAGACTAATAAAATACAGAAGTTCCACTCAAGGGCATATGATAGTACCTACCCAATCACACAGATAACAACAATACAACACTGCACTACGACAAAGTCCGAAATTTAAGTACCTACCTAGGCAGTAAATTCTCTCGTGTGTTAAGACCAACGCTTCGATATAAAAAAAATCTTGGCTTAAGAAATTCATCACATACATAATCATCGACTGTAAAAAGTACACATTAATCGTATTAACAGCAGTAGGTAGGTACTTACCTACTTGCAATTCGACCGTACGATAGTTTGCCAATTTGGTGAATAAAAACTAATGTAGATCCTACCGATAACCTGATCCAGGTTGCATCCACAGCTGTGAGCTGTGATGCGCTGGAAGCGAATACCGAACACGAAGAACGAACTTCACGTTAAACGTTAAAAGAAATCGCTTATCTGCAATGTATTTAGTCTTTGCATTGCCTACTATTATTTTACTACTAAATAAAATCAAGCGGCGAAAACATCACAAAGGCGACGACACCGACAAAGTCAAGTGCCGAAATCACAGACTATTCAGTAACCAGAGATTAAGCTTCTTGCAATGCACATGTTGCATGTTAGTATTGTTCGGCTTATTGATTTTTGTATTATTAGAACTTTGAATAATAAATCAAAATTATGTTTAGATTTAAATTATTTTTATCAAACGATTCTTAATTTGGCTTGTAATAAATAAATACGGACAAGTTCCGATACAATTGAGGTGTTCGATGGCCACAGGCGTGGTCCCTAGTCCATGGGTGACCACAAATAGCACAGAAATATCTGTTAAGCAATAACAGTTAACAGTAGGTACAGGCTACCCTGATTGATAGCAGTTGTAAAGCTGTCAGAAACCATTAGGTAGCCAGTGGCCAACACTATGGCTACTTGCACACACAAAAAACATAATACCGACACAATCGGTTTAAAATTTTACTTTTATGCACACGATTTTAATTATTACAATACAATGGTAAGCCTTATCTTATTTGATATTTTAGCTTTAGCTCTGTACGCGTACATAACATAAACTATTCTGTGCTACGCGAGGCGGTATTCTTTTGTCGGCAAATCGGCACGTGTACACCTTTTTTAAATTATTTTTCTCTTTCTAATTCTAAGTGATCGACTATTTCTGTCCTTCTTCGCGCGATTCACTCTGCCGGCCCCCAAATTTTAGTGTTTTTCAGTCGGTATTAATTGCTCAATCAGGCGAGTTGTTTGCATTGCAATGATGCCATATCAATACTCTGACCAGGATTTGCACGGATTGTGTGTGAAGTGAGGGCATTGGATAGATACTATGCGTTGGTAGTGATAGTGACCGGGAAGTACTCGCAAAAGTGCGTTCTTATTGTATGGCCCGGGTCAATGTGTGTGTGGAAGAGAACGGTGGATGTTTGCAAAACCCTGTGGCAAAACCTAATGAAAATTCAATAGGTAAGCAGTTATGTAATGTAAACTTTTGTATCCAACCAAACGGAAGCGAGATAGTACTTATTACCACAATAATTTGAACTTCCCAGTCCTTCTAATTAATTTCGTTTTTTTTTTCATAAAATAAATTACTTGAGGGTTTCTGTTGTTATCAAAACTTGATAGTTATCGCGTTTCAAAGGCGGCAAAGTTCTTTTTAAAAGAAAGGTACCGGTGGTTTTAAGTATGAAAATAAAATTTAAATATCTTTGCCTGGCCTCCGTGCTACTGCGATGCCGGTAGCCTAAAACCTGAGGTTACTTCGTATTTTAAGACATGTAAGAAACATTTATTCGGTATTTAGAGGAATTTCTCAAATTCCCGTATTTGTGGGAAATTTATGAATTGCAACATTGACTACAAAAAAGTTATAAAATACGGTTGTCTCTGTTTATCATACGCTATCCGTTAAAGAAAAACAAAGACAGCAAGCCCAATACGCAAGGGGCGTAGCTTATTACCTTGAATGAGTTAATATTACAGCATGTACAGGAGGTTGGCAAAAAGAAAATAATTACTTTGTTTGAAATATGTAAAAAAAACTAGCGTGTCGAATTTCTGAAATTTACTCCTAAAAGATTTCTTTGGTGTATGGGTACCAGCCCTTAAAATATTTGCGCTTAATTAAAGGGGACCTTATATATATAAAGTAAATTTAAGTACCAACCAACATTATCACATTTCGGGTTTTTGTTTACTGTATGTTAATAAGTTACTTAAAAAAATTATGTTGTTCTTTAAAAATCTAAGGTTACTAATGCGACATTTTGCGAAATAGACTATTTGCGTTTTTTAGCCGCTATTCGGCGATATCGTGAAAGTTAAAAAAACAATTCGTTTAAGATGGTTCATTTATTTTTATTTTTTACTAGCTTTTGCCCGCGGCTTCGCCCGCGTGAATTTCCCACGGGAACAGTGCTTTTTCCCAGGATAAAAAGTAGCCTATGTGCTATTCCAGGTCATTATCTACCTCTGTACCAAATTTCATCGAAATCCGTCCAGTAGATTTTGCGTGATTGAGTAACAAACATCCTCACAAACTCACAAATTCACAAACTCACATCCAAACTTTCGCATTTATAATATTAGTATGGATAAAATATACAACAATTTTTATGGCTAGATTGTGCTAGGCTAGACTAGACAGTGCCTATACATATAAGCCATTGCTACACTATAGCTGGGGGGCGTTTAGGCGCATAATGTTAAAAGAGCAAAATTTACTATTTGCTCTTTTATGCGTACAATGTTTGAAGAGCAAAACAGTAAGAGCGTAGAATGGTAAATATTTCAGTGCTTTAGCTTTCAGCTGCCAGGACTATATAAATATCATATTGGTGAATTGTGACTCCCTAACAAGTAAAAGTAAGTAAATAGAAAAAAAGTGATCAATTTTTGAAAAAAAATATTTTCAAAATTTAATAATCAACATTTATGATAACATCATTCATAAAAATAACATAAAAATACTTTGAATGGCCCTAATGACACAGTTAAAAAAATATTATATACTGTCAAATCACTCAGATTCTACTCCTAAAGTAAGTTCTAAATACTTATTTTAAGGGATACTGAACCAACGCAAAGATACTATATTTCATAAAAAATACACACACACAAATATATAAACTAGCTTTTTTAAAAATAAAAAAATTGCAAAACTGTTTACGGTTTACTTATATTTTCCTTGTTAGGGAGTCACAATTCACCAATATGATGTTAATATAGACCTGATATATATACTATAGCACTGAAATCTTTACCATTCTGTGCTCTTACCATTTTGCTCTTTTAACATTATGCGCTATTATCGTTTTGCGACCGGTTATCATTCTGCGCTTTTAACATTAGATATGCGCCTAAACGCCTGGAGGCATGGTACAGGAATGACCTCCGCAATAAATTGTAAATTAAAATTAATTAATTTACAATTTTGAAAAAAATCTTTCAAAAAATATGGGAACATTGATAGAGGACGTTATTTCTTGAAATTGCGTTTATGCTATACCAGATGAAACTATACCCTATACTATTATAGCGTCAACATTTTCTACATGATCTGGATCTTCACAGTCAATATAAAAAAAACCGGCCAAGTGAGAGTCAAACTCGCGCACCAAGGGTTCCGTACCACGCAAAGCATCTCAAATTATAGCCCTTACTAAAAGACCAACTAGTTTCAAAAACAAACTTAACTTTGCAGTTCGATCCCTGAGATTCATACTGAATCCAGCGCAAAAATAAGTTTTTAACACTTTTTTTAGACTTCCAACACCATATTTACAATTTTCAGATTTATTCCTGTATAAGTACTGTTAGACCTTGCTTTCTGCCAAATTTTGATTTCAGCCTGAAATCGCAAAATATGCGAAAATTCGTAACATTTTAGGTAATATCTCTTGATCGCATTGACGTATAATTTTGATTATTTTTTTTTTTGCTGAAAGAGATGATGGATCTGAGTATTCGATATTAATTTCAACTTGATACCTTTAAGCGTTCCTGAGAAAAAAAAGTTTGACAGACAGACGGACAGACAGACAGGCGGACAACAAAGTGATCTTATAAGAGTTCCGTTTTTACCTTTTGAGGTACGGAACCCTAAAAAAGGACCACACATGTCGCATTTCATCTTATACTAAGACCTCAATCCTACCCTCCTTTCTCCCACAAAAGACCAACATTGAGGACCGCAGTTGAACAGTGCATTATGGTTAGAAATCTCTTTTAGTCTACTAAAGAAGTACGTCATATCTACTATCCTTCGTCCTTGATAAATTTCAAATGATTGATCCTCTTCGACGTCCACAATATAAGTATAATCATCCTGGTCCCTAAAAAAGGAAATTGAAAAATAAGTCATTTTATTTCATTTTCGTGAAAAGCTTTCATTACGAGCACTTCATCCTAATCCTAACTTATATTATAAAATATAAATACGAAAGTGAGTTTGTTTGTTTGTTACCTCTTTACGATTTATCTACTAAACAAATCTTCCTGAAATTTTGCATACACATAGAAGTACTAAGAAGAACATAGGGTATCCTTCATCCCGGGAAAAACACTGTTCCCGTAAGAAAATTCACGCAGGCGGCAAAAGCTACACTAGCTTTTAAATAAAAGAAAAACCATTGTTTTGATTTTTCTGGCCATGTTTGTGGGCGCACACATAAACGCATCCTGTAAAAACTACTGGAGGAAATTTGATTCGGTTTTCACAATTGTATTATTAAATCATGATAAAATTATAGTGGTGTCGAAACATAGTTCATTTGTTTGTTTGTTACAAACAAATAAATAAACGCTGTATCTACTGAACCAATCTTCTTGAAATTTTGCATACACATAGTTAGAAGTACTGAGAAAGACATAGGGTAGGGTAGGTTAGGTAGGTAGTTCACGCGGGTGAAGCTGCGGGAAAAAGCTAGTCTACAATAATATCAATAATATTATTATAGGTACTTACTTAGAACAAGAGGTGTCGAGCCTCTGATGTTATTATAACTGCTGGTTCCAATGTCTGTAACTCGGTCAGTTTAGGATTAACGGTGCAATGCCTGAAATAAATATACTATCTTAAAATCGTGTACATGGAGATTCTGATCTTAAATTTTTGTGTAATATAATAATTTTTCAATCTAAAACATCATACTTTTTAACTAGTCACTGAAGTCATGAGAAAGCAATTCTATAATAATAATAAAAAGGTACTTACTCAACAGATTCACGAGCCTTCGTTTTGTCGCTTGACGAATCATAATGGTTCAATTTGTCACCACCAAAATCTTGGCATCTCTTTTTTGAGCTGAAAAGTAAAATATACAACACATTGATTTACATAAACAATGAAAATGCATGTAAGTTGCACTTTATTCAGGCTATATGCATGCAGGCTCTGTGTACTTTCCATTACTCTACGCTTACGTAGCTGCTACAAGCAAGCTGGGTGAGACAAATTCTATAGCCTTTCCAGATAAACGCCATTTTTGAAATTAGAATGGAATATGATACTCAAACTCACCCAAACATTCCGTCGTGGTGATTTATTTTTCTTTTTTTTTGTCATTTCTTTCGCTAATTTCATAAATTTCTTATTTCCCATTTTCACAGCACTGCACAAAAATGCTGATCCCTCAATTTTTCTTTCACAAAAGTACGAAAAAAATTTGTTTAATTCAGAAGAAAAAGCGTCCGGAGACGACGTTACATGTACGCGGGCGGCGGCCGACTGACACGCAAGAACGAAGCGAGAGCCAAGCGTGGACGCATAGTAATAAGATTGTTTTTTGCATAGCACAATTTTGCTGTTATTTTCAGGAGATTGAAGAGGTTATAATTTTTATGGTATTTCTTAAATATCTTTTGAAATATTAGACAAGAAAAAAAAGTGTTCGATTCAGACTTTATTACAATAGATATATTTGCTATAAATTAAAAAATATATATATGTTGTCGCTGAAAATTTGAAGAATTCTGACTTGAAAGATTTTTCATAGAGGGGACTTTATGATTTTTTTTAACCAAATATATATATATATATATTTAAAAAAGTATACGTTTCAGACTCTTTCACATATTGTGTATTATATGCTGTATTAATTTCAAGTTCGTAATTAAACTCTAAGTGGGTAAATTTCGTCATAAAAATGACAATCATTAACACATTTGGACTACCATCTCGCCTTAAGTATATACCATCATAAAGAATGAAAATTGTTCCTACGAATATTTTTCATACTAAAATCAATTTTATAAGTTTATCATCTATTACTCATTAACGTGTAAAGTCTACATAGCCGTGATAATTTTCCTTTTAAATTCATTATATTTGCTAGTTATTATAATTTGTTTCATGTATCCACCCTCCACCATTTTCCTGTTCGAGGGGGGGGACACTTGACTCTAACAAAATTTATCATTTTAAAGTTAAATATTTCGCACACGGATCCCTAAATCAAAAAATGTTCTTTAGAAACTCATAATATTTTTAAATGACCTATCAAATGATACCCCACACGATGGTATAATCGAGAGAAAAAAAAATCATCCCCACTTTAGGTGTAGGGGAGGCCCCCTAAAAAAAAATATTTTTCCTAATTTTATTTTTCAGTTCGCTCCGCGAAATAAATATGTATATCTCTACCAAATTACAGTTTTCTAATACTAGTAGTCTCTGAGATTAGCCGCAGACAGACGGACGGACGGACGGACAGACATGACGAAACTATAAGGGTTCCTTGTTTACTTCGGAACCCTAAAAACGGGAAAATAGGCGAATTTTTCTAGTTCATGCCAGCCGCTGTCGTATCTGCGTATGTTTGACCCAACCTCAAACTTGCGCCGCGCACCACCGCACTGTGGGGAAAAAAATCGCCTCTAGAGAAAAAAAAGGTTTTCTTCAGAAAATCTACGTCGATTTTGGTAAAAACTGATTATGTATTTCATTTTTGATCTTAATAAGAAGACTTTTTTTTTATTAATACTATTTTTGCTAACATTGCATTCTTTTAATAGGTACTAAAACTGACCATTTCTCTTACCGTTTTTTTTTTTCGTAACTAAGCAGTGACTTTCGCGCCTCATAGCTCTGAAATGCAACCACTGACAGCCGGCAGACCAACTTGTTTCACATGCGGAGATGCCATACTTTGAATATGTACTAAAACTAACCATTTCTCTGATATTTTGTTTTGCAACAATGAAGCCAGGCTCTAGGCATAGCTCGAAGTGGCAACCACTGAAGGCCGGCAGACCAACTTGTTTCACCTGTGAAGACACCATTCTTTCAATAGGTACTAAAACTGACCATTTCCTCTTATCGTTTTTTTTGTAACTATGCAGTGACTTTCGTGCCTCATAGCTCTGAAATGCAACCACTGACAGCCGGCAGACCAACTTGTTTCACATGCGGAGATGCCATACTTTGAATTTATACTAAAACTAACCATTTCTCTGATCGTTTTTTTTTTTTTCGCAACAATGAAGCTACTTCTAGCCTTAATAGCTCAAAGTGGCAACCACTGATAGCCGGCAGACCAACTTGTTTCACATGCGGAGATTCCATACTTTGAATATGTACTAAAACTAACCATTTCTCTGATATTTTGTTTTGCAACAATGAAGCCAGGCTCTAGGCATAGCTCGAAGTGGCAACCACTGAAGGCCGGCAGACCAACTTGTTTCACCTGTGAAGACACCATTCTTTCAATAGGTACTAAAACTGACCATTTCCTCTTATCGTTTTTTTCGTAACTATGCAGTGACTTTCGTGCCTCATAGCTCTGAAATGCAACCACTGACAGCCGGCAGATCAACTTGTTTCACATGCGGAGATGCCATACTTTGAATATCTACTAAAACTAACCATTCCTCAGATCGTTTTCTATTTTTTGCAACAATGAAGCTCCTTCTAGCCTTAATAGCTCAAAGTGGCAACCACTGACAGCCGGCGGACCAACTTGTTTCACATGCGGAGATGCCATATTTTGAATATGTACTAAAACTAACCATTTGTCTGATATTTTTTTTTTTGCAACAATGAAGCCCCTTCCAGGCCCTAGGTATAGCTCAAAGTGGCAACCACTGACAGCCGGCGGACCAACTTGTTTCACATGCGGAGATGCCATATTTTGAATATGTACTAAAACTAACCATTTCTCTGATAATTTTTTTTTTGAAACAATGAAGCCCCTTCCAGGCCCTAGGTATAGCTCGAAGTGGCAACCATTGAAGGCCGGCAGACCAGCAGGTTTCACCTGTGGAGACAACATTCTTTCAATAGGTACTAAAACTGACCATTTCTTTTACCGTTTTTTTTCGTAACTATGCAGTGACTTTCGCGCCTCATAGCTCTGAAATGCAACCACTGACAGCCGGCTGACCAACTTGTTTCACATGCGGAGATGCCATACTTTGAATATATACTAAAACTAACCATTTATCTAATAATTTTTTTTCGCAACAATAAAGCCCCTTCCAGCCCCTATAGCTCAAAGTGGCAACCACTTACAGCCGGCAGACCAACATATTTCACATGCGGAGATGCCATACTTTGAATAAGTAAAGGTGAAACGAGTTGGTCTGCCGGCTCTCAGTGGTTGCCACTTCGAGCTTGTTGCGAAAAAAAAAATGATTAGAGAAATTGTTAGATTTAGTACATATTCAAAGTATGGCATCTCCGCATGTGAAACAAGTTGGTCTGCCGACTGTCAGTGGTCGCATTTCAGAGCGATGATGCGCGAAAGTCACTGCATAGTTACGAAAAAAAACGGTTAGAGAAATGGTCAGTTTTAGTACCTATTGAAAGAATGGTGTCTCCACAGGTGAAACAAGTTGGTCTGCCGGCCTTCAGTGTTTGCCACTTCGAGCTATACCTAGGGCCTAGAAAATTGCTTTGAGGAAAATGGCTTTCATTGTTGCAAAAAAAATTATCAGATAAATGGTTAGTTTTAGGACATATTCAAAGTAAGGCATCTCCGCATATGAAACAAGTTGGTCTGCTGGCTGTCAGTGGTTGCATTTCAGAGCGATGATGCGCGAAAGTCACTGCATAGTTACGAAAAAAATGGTTAGAGAAATGGTCAGTTTTAGTATCTATTGAAAGAATGGTGTCTCCACAGGTGAAACAAATTGGCCTGCCGGCCTTCAGTGTTTGCCACTTCGAGCTATACCTAGGGCCTAGAAAATTGCATTGAGGAAAATGGCCTTTATTGTTGCAAAAAAAAAAAAATATATCAGATAAATGGTTAGTTTTAGGACATATTCAAAGTATGGCATCTCCGCATATGAAACAAGTTGGTCTGCCGGCTGTCAGTGGTTGCATTTCAGAGCTATGAGGCGCGAAAGTCACTGCATAGTTACGAAAAAAACGGTAAGAGGAATGGTTAGTTTGGCCCTATAGCTGGAAGAGGCTACCACTGAGAGCCGGCAGACCGACATCATTCACATTAGGGGACTACTCTACAACCCATAAAAGCAAGTCTATCCGTTCCCCTGATCGTTACGAAAATTCTCGTGACCGCTTAGACTAATAGGTCTACATAGAAGCTGACACACTGTGTGTCAATTAATCTTGCAACCTGTTACCGAATACAACTCATTAACGCCCGGTTTCCGAAAAGCATGTCAAGTATTGAATTTGGCAACAGAGTGTCATAATTAACAATCTGCTAAACAACTTTGGGTTTCTCAAAAGCTATTCACCGTAAAATTATCTAATCGACTGTTTGACTTTTTTCATTCACTCATTCATGTTTGTTTCTATCCAAAGAGTTTCAAAATACTCCTTGTAACATCCAACGCTCTAGTTTTGTCTCTTCCGTTGACAACATATGCCAAATTCGACTTTTGCCACTTTATATGACGGTTTCCGTGGCGCAGTGGGAAAGACCTTGCCTCTGAAACGCGGGGTCCGGGTTCGAGCCCCGGTCATATCTGTGTTTTTTTTCCTTTATTTTTTTGGGGCTTTTGTCGATGATATGTCAGTATAAATGCGCAAGTTTGAATAAAAGATTGGAAGTTTTGATGCAATCACGCAAAATCTACTATATAGATGAAATTTGGTACCTACACGGGTAGAAAAATCTCAAGAATAGCATAAAGGGTATTTTATACCGAAATTCTCACGGGAGCGAAGCCACGAACTGCGACTTATATATTTCGTACGAACATTTTATGTTTTCGTTTTATGTTTTCTTTGAAAATTTCGCTCAGAAAATCGATAGATTTTACAAAATACTGGTGACATTTATTGTGACACTTTGTTAATTGGTCGATTTTCGCGAATTATCTCTGAAGACTATAACATGCTGTCAACATGCGAAAAAGCTTTCCGGAAACCCAAAATTACCTTAATCGGCCATTAATTCGAGATCTGACATTTAGAACAACAAATCGATGACACACTGCCACTAGGCTTGTTCAGAAACCCAAACTGCTTTTAAATAGAGATTATCAACATGCTACGTCATTTTTTCATTGATTTGCTTTCAGAAACCGGGGGTAAGTAACAGAACTTAGCTTACTGAATACAAAGACAGGATGTGTTGTAAAACTAACCTAGTATATCACAGGCATAAGATATAGTTTTAGACGTGTTCTCAGGGGCAGGCGGCGTGAGCGCCCGGTCCCCGGACGCGGCGCTGGCCAGCGGAGCGCCGGCGCCTGCGTACGCGCCGCACTACGAGTACTCCCCGCACCGCCCCGCCAACACCCCGCCGCACACCACCTGGACCACGCTTCGAACCGTACGTGCTGTTATACTAAAGTCCATTTATTCATAACTGGCCTATCTTGTAAACAATCTTAACATGTCTTTTTATGATTTTACAACAATATAAATTAAAAAAGTCTTTATAGGAAATAACTTTCGTGGTTAATAAATGTTTCACTTTAGAATGTTTAGGTTTGAACTAATATTTGATTTATTTTCAACAAAAAGTACTGTGAAGATTGTATACATAGGTAATAGGACAATTATGGATAAATGGACCATACTAATATTATAAATGCGAAAGTTTTAATGAGAGTTTGTGAGTATGTTTGTTACTCAATTACGCAAAATCTACTGGACGGATTTCGATGAAATTTGGTATACGGGTAGAAAAATACCGGGAATAGCACATAGGGTACTTTTATCTCGAAATTCCCACGGGAGTGAAGCCCCGGGGCGCGGCTAGTATTGCATAACTAGCGCCCCACCCCGGCTTCGCTCGGGAGGTACATGTATAAATTGTAATTAATTAGCCTCAGGTACAATGTAGCTTTCTATTGGTGAAAAAAAAATTTGAATCAGTTCCGTAGTTCCGAAAATTAGCTCCTAAAAACAAATTCACAAACTTACAAACACGTCCTCTTTCTAATATTAGCACAGATGATAAGTATGATTGCATTTCCAAATTACATTGCCGTTTCATTTGGTATCTTGCGAAAAGGCACTGATCACAGTATTGGAAGGCGTGAAACTGACAGAGATGCTTTATTCGACCCGTTTATATGAAGAGAAGACGTGGACAAACCGAAAATCGGTATTTCTATCTATTAGAGCTCGTGTCTGCTTTGACTTGCGAGTTTATGGTCTCTTTCCGGGCTCCATTGTCACTAGTGTGTTTCCCACTTATAGCAAAGGCAAAAGATTCTTCATCTTGTAGTGCCCCTCCATTACTGGAGGTTGACCGTCAGTTTCGCAAACTCTTCTCTGTTTGTCGCTATGCGATACAGCTCCTTAACCCTGGTGACTCCATTCCACTCACGTATGTTTCTTAGCCATGATGTTTTCTCTGCACGTCTCTTGCCTGGCAAAAGATACCTGATTCAATTATTACACGACTGACCAAAAAATGAGTGTTATGTTTTCAGGGTTCATATTTGTAAGTATATATGTATGTAAGTTTCTTTATTCCACCATAAGTCCTGAACGGCTGAACAGATTTTGATGTAAGAGGTGTTTTTAGATTCCTCGCATTCCTCCGAGTGACATAGGCTATAGTTGTCAGTCGTGTTTTTTGTTTTTTAATAATTAGCTCGTTTGTGATATTTTTTTATCGTTACATTATTGTATGTTGTCAGAGCGGCGGCGCAAGCGGCGAGACGTACGCGTACAGCGGCGAGGCGGCGGGCGCGGGCGCCGAGCACAGCCCCGCGCGCAGCCCGCCCGCGCCGCCCTACCTGCCGCCCGCGCACTACCACCCCGCGCCGCACCCCGCGCACCCCGCACATGGTATACTTGATTACTTATCATTTTATCCTACTGATATAGATTTATTTATTACAAGTGTAGCAAGAGCTAAGCGACTTGTCAGAACACCTACAGGTTTAATACTTCTTTTTATTTTAATATTCATACACACTGTATTTGTTTTAGGTAGTGTAAAAAATGTTCAACTTCATTGTTACCTATTTAATATTTTTTCTATTTGTGAGGACCTATAATTGGCTTCTTTAGTTCTTAAGTGTTAACCTATTGTTGTATAAATGGCTGTTGGTCTTCCTAATAAATAAAATAAAATATTATAAATGCTCGGTGTTTCCCTGCGTGATCGAATCCGAAATGAGGAGATCCGTAGGAGAAATAAAGTAACCGATGTAGTCCGCAGAATCGCCAAACTTAGTGGCAGTGGGCGGAGCACATAGCTCGTAGAACAGATAGCCGTTGGGGAAAAAAGTTCTCGAGTGGCGACCACAAACCGGAAAACGTAGTGTTGGCAGGCCTCCCACTCGGTGGACCGCCGACCTGATGCAGGTCGCGGGATGCGCATGGATGCGGGCGGCGCAGGACCGGTCGTTATGGAAATCCTTGGCGAAGGCCTTTGTCCAGCAGTGGACGTCTTTCGGCTGAGATAGAATGTTATAAATGCGAAAGTTTGAAAGTGAGTTTGTAAGGGTGTTTGTTACTCAATCACGCAATATCTACTGGACGGATTTCGATGAAATATGGTATATGGGTAGAAAAATACCGGGAATAGCAGCTAGAGGCATATAGGTACCAAATACTATACAAGGTGTAACGGAAAGGGTATTACTATACAAAGTGGAAAGATTCGTTACCGTGGGTTGATCCTTTATGTGAAGTTTCAGATTATTTGCAGCACTTTTAAAAAGGAGTGTTAAAAAAATAAATGATAAAACGAAATCTTTGCCATGTAAATAACCACTGCACATCACTATTCAGGATATTTCGATGTCAAGGTTGTCTTTGCACTGCTCACACACATCACAACACAAATTATTTCACCTTCTCGGTTACTATGAAAACCTGGTACTATGAGCAGTATCCGCTTTCATCACCTTTTGACAGTTTATGCCAATGTTTTCACAAAGAAACCGCCTACACGTGCAGAGCGGCGCAGCACAGCGGCGGGAATTCTTCAATTAATTACCTTACTTTAAATTGATTAATCATTGTAAAAAGTACCATTCGCAAGTCGCTTTTCAGTGTTTTCATCAAGTTTTTAATTAGAAATCAAATAACTCGCATAAATATTTTTCACTTTGACAAGTCAACAACTCAGGCTAATAGTGACAGTTACTTTTTAATATTTGGTACTGTCCTGCCACCTGCCAGGTACATTTTCGGAAAAAGTCCAGTCCCGTCTTTTATTAGCCAAACTCACACCACCTTTTTGATTCTGCCGTCCTAGTACAAAATAATTAAATATCCTACTTAGAGCAACACGGACCTCCACTAAGTCGGTGTTGCTGATAAATAGGATATTTTTTCCGAATGATCCTCCCATTGTTCCATGGATCCCTTGTATTAAACCAATATTTACCTTTAATTTTATTGTCATGTTCCATGAAGATGAACACGCGGAATATTTTTTGAATTTAATTTTTGACCATACCAGGATCACATATCAGCCTAACAAGGTAGAAGCGACGCCTTATCCAGAGTTCATTTGAAAATTTTGTCAAACCCTTTTTTTATCTTGTCAGAATGTCAAATCTTCAGAATACAGACATTTGCAAAAAAAGAGTGCGGAACCTCTTTCGCAAATTCTAATTTATTACAATACCAGGCGCCGAATCAAGGAGGTGTGATTTAATTTTGATAGTAATGGGTCTGACAAACGTTTTTTACTTTATATGCCAAAAAAATATACAAAAAATTACGAGAAAAACGGTGTTTTTACTTTTTTCATATCTTAAAAAATGGCTGATATATTTACGATCAAAGTTCGTATTTCCGACTGTAGGTTTTTTAAAAACGCGGGCGGGCGCTCACTAGCCGCTGACGTCATAACTTTGCTCACTCGCCAGACACGCTCCCGTTCGCGCGCCGCTGTGTAGTAAAAATTAAAATTATTAAGTTCTTTGTGGTAAAATGGGAAAAAGAAACTGTATTGTGCCTTTATGTTCCAATTCAACAGTTAAAACACCAGATAAACTCTTTTTTTATGTGCCGGAGGACCCGAAAATGAGGAAAAAGTGGATGACAGCCATAAAGAGTCGATTCAATAGGGCCTAAAACTAAAGCGCAATGTTGTTTAAGTAGTAAGTATTTGTTAATAATAAGTTTATCCTTTACTTTCGATCGTTTAAATGGGTATACACTAGTCTATACCTATGTTAATAGCCCTGACGAAACTTTATTATTAATAGGTACGTAATAAATAAAGATACAAGTGATTGCATACTGAAAGGCTCCGTAATTTTGATGATTATGAATCATTAGACTATATATATACTATTATTTATAAATTATTAAATATATTTATTATTAAATAGAAACATTAATAAATACGACCCTAGCCGTGTGGTGTCCGGCAGAGAAGAATAGGATCATTCCAAGTGCTCTCACGGATGTCGAACAAGGCGACTAAGAGAATACAAGCTTAACATGTGTGTTGACCGATTTATAAAAATATACTTAGAAAACTAATATATAGGTATGTACGTAAATACCTACTAGTACTTCTATTCTGTATATGGGTAAATAGTGGCATTTTATTTAAGTTTATACCTACTAGGTAATAAACACAAAATAATCATCAACAACCTCGAAATGTTGATTGGAGTACCTACCTAGGTAGGTACTGTATTTACCGGTCCCATAATAAAAACAGCAAATGAAACTCTCATAGGTAGGTAGGTACTTTCAGTTAGGTTTGAACAAATACCTACCCAAGAATAGGTGTTATAACATACATACCTTTTAACTTTATTCCTCGAATTTCGGCAGCCGTAAAATCCTGATTATTTATGAAATATTGTGCCACCATCAAACTATCCACTCTTGGCAGATTGTCTGATTGACCTTTAAGAAAACCTTCTTCCATTCTGCACACTTAGTAGGGTCATCGAACCATACTGATAGCCGCCTGCTTGCCGACTGTGAGCGATCGCGGCGCGGTGAACAAAGGTGTGACGTCATCGCGTTAGCGCCGCTTAATTTCGGAAATTAAAAAAGGGCCTAAACTTCTCGTAGTTATAACTTCGGAAATACTGGATGTATTGAAGTGAAATAAAAACTATTGTAATGTACATGATCTACGCTCCAATTTTAGGTATATTTCATAGTAATATTTTGACCCTTTTGTGTTCTCCATTGTAGATGATTGACCTTGAATTCAACAGCTGTTTACTGTCATAGTGGTGAATAGTGTTGTGCCAATTCAAATTGGAAAAATGTGTGCCTGTATGGTTTTCTTAAAATTAAAAATTAAATCATAAACATACAAGACTAAAAATGTCTGGAACTAGTTTAAAACCATTATCACAGTTAGCACAATCGATATGGATATAGGTATTCCGTTACACCTTGTATAAACTCTAGCGAGTTAATGCGCACAGCTCTTGACATTTCCCATACATTGGCTTGGCAACTGGCCATCTGCTGGCAGGAGGTGATCCAGAACCATTTATTTGCATTTTACATGTTACTAGCTTTTGCCCGCGGCTTCGCCCGCGTGAATTTTCCACGGGAACAGTGTTTTTTTCCGGGATTAAAGGTATCCTATGTCCTCAGTACTTCTAACTATGTGTATGCAAAATTTCAGGAAGATTGGTTCAGTAGATGAAGCGTGAAGAGGTAACAAACAAACTCACTATTAGTTATAAATGGTGGACTTGGAGCTGGAGGCTGGAGGTGAAGCAGAGAGATCAGATATATACATATGTTCCGCTTGGAACCGAGTTAAACGCTAGCCTGATGTGGTTTCAGCCCTGTTTCGGTCTTAAATTTTGCGACGGATATGGACGAATGTGCTGCGGGTCACCCGTCTCTGTCGCAAGTGAGACAGTGCCTTTATCTATTACTAGCTATTCCCCAGGGTTCGTTCCCGTCAAAATTTCGAGATAAAAATTCCCCTTCTCTTTGTCCCAGTATATTACGTGTACAGTTGGGGGCAGATAAATCTGACCCTCCCTGAGATAGAATTCGGTGAGGTTTTGAAATTAGGTACACTCGGGGGCTAGCTGCCCCCGAGTGTACCAAATTTCATCAAAATCCGTCCAGTCGATTTTACCTGATTGAATAACAAACATACCTACTCACATCTAACTTTCGCATTAGTGATTCTTGAAGGGTATCATTTCATCATCCACAGCATTCCGTGACCCATTGCTGGGTATAGTATAGGCCTCCTTCTGACTACGCCAACCTTCTCGGTCCTGGGCCATCCTACTCCAGTTGTTGCCAGCAATATTCTTAACATCGACCCATCTAAACAGCAATAATCACGTGTGTATAAATGTCCAGCAGGCATGTGGGCGTGGCAGGGCGGCGGCGGCGGCGTGGGCGCGGCCACTGCGCCCGCACCAGAGGGCGGCCACGCGCCGCACGAGCTGTCCGATATGTTGCAGATCCTCGACCAGAGCGGCGCCGCCACATTCGAGGACCTCAACATCAACATGTTCAACTCCAACTTTGAATAGTGTACTTTACTGACTATCAAACCGGACCGTCGTGAAGCGACTCAACAAATTGCAGTTGCTGGAACACTTGCTAACCCCCTCGTGACGTGACGTCGTCGTAAGAAATAAATTTGATTTGTTGTACTTACTTGAATCTCGACAGAACCAGGAATTTATGTTTGAGAGTTCTAGTACATATTTTAAGTACCAATAGATTAATCATTATTTTAATTCAGAATTGAGGTTGGTTTAAGTAGCTTAAATATAAACATAGATTAATCTTGCAGCTATTCCCCTTCACTTGACCTCTACGAATTTTTGTTACATATTTAAGTTTATTTAAATTATATTTAAATTAACGGAACACGCAAATACAAGTAAGAAAGAGTCGGTACTCTTGAGTGAAATCCTGGATCACTGTTTTAAGGTGCTCCCACACCTGGAGCATTCGCTTGTAATGTAATGTTGCAGATACATCAGTATGGGAGAAGAACGAGCATACAGTGCACAATCTGTAATGATACCATCCGTAATGTTTTGATACAACTTGAAGCATCAATGCGCAGACGTGGAATTAACTAAATGCTCAAAATCAAATCTGAAATGTTACATACTAACGTCAACAATGAGTGCTTGAAATTTAAGTAACACATGCAATATTTAGTCCAGCCTCTGAAGTAATTTTATTGTAATTTGAAGTATTATAATTATATTTTAATTTGGCGTCAAAGCCGTTATATTAGGTTGTAAGTAATAATAAATGTTAAGTTTTTAGATGGTATTATTTTTTAGAATGTAAACTTATACATACGTAAGGAATTCCATTATAACGTCTCTAGATTTGGGTAGAGATGATTAATTAGTTTTATATATTTTTTTTTATAAGGAATCATTAATTTCTCAATCTTTATTCCTGGTTCTTGAATTTATTTAGTTGAATATGCGTACCTACTGTATATAATTTTTACCAAAAATCATAATACACCATGCGCAGAGCAATTTAATATTAACAAAAAAAATTTACTTATCTGTACGTCTGACAGTACTGTAAAATATGAAACATTATACCAAGTAAAATTTTACAGTTGTCTTTGTTGTAATGGTAAATGAAAAATGTATAAAATCCAAACTTTCATCTTTTATACGTGAAAATTTACCAAACAATTACAATCTATGGACATGGCTTATAATAAATCGATGACTTACAATTTTAATGCTGTATTGTCAGGTGACACCACGATACGAATGTACTTTACGCTGCTAAGTAAGCGTACGCGTGATATTTCGATGTACATTGCGTGTGCACCACTACGGGACAAGTCAAATCAAAATAATGCGCAACGCAAGCAATGTTCACCGAAAAGTCACGCATTCAGTCTGCATCGACCTTTATTTTCTTTTTGTTACCTATATAAGTAAACAAACATAAAATATAAATTGTTAGACACACTGAACGGTACTCACAACAGACACCCATGCTGATTTTTTTCTCTGCATGGGATGCATGTGAGGTATAAGCCGTGTCTGCTGCGCTAAAAATTGAGCAAAACATAATTTGAATAAACGGAACGAATGAGAATTGTGTTTAGTTCACTCTACTTTCCAAGGAGTTTTGCTGCATGGGATGCATGTGAGGTATAAGCCGTGTCTGCTGCGCTAAAAATTGAGCAAAACATAATTTGAATAAACGGAACGAATGAGAATTGTGTTTAGTTCACTCTACTTTCCAAGGAGTTTTGCGAATGAGAATTGTGTTTAGTTCACTCTACTTTCCAAGGAGTTTTGTGGGAAACATCCTAGCGTTCGCCTGCGGGATTCGGTAATTTTTTTTTCTCAATGGTTCATTTTATGTATTTTGATGGTATATTCCACTCTTTTCACCTGGGTGATATCACCTGGGTGAAAAGAGTAGACTTTTTAATATCTTCATTTCACCTCGGACTCATTTCACCCAGAAAATTTCATCAGGTGAATTGATTCGACAAAATTAGTGTCATTTATTCACCTTGGACTTAATTCACCCAGGTGATATAGGGCCACTTTTTTAATCAATTTAGTAGAATTTGATCACCCACATACAATCTCTCAAATTAAAAGCCGTGTTACTATATTTATTAATTTAATGTAAATTGAACCTTATAAGAAATTCAAAAGTGATTGTTACGGTAAAGAAAATAAAATAATTTAATAATTTTCTTGAGTACAATATAGTATTTTCTTGTTCGGAATGGTAAGCAGTAATAAAATAAGTTGTAGTTAGGTGGGTACTTTTAAATATTGTTTTCGATATTGACTGTTTCAGTTGATTGTTAGTTAGATTACGTTGATTTTTATTTTTAAATAATGTTTTGATTATTATTAAACAAATTTTTACACACTGAGTGTTCCTGATGATCACTTTTGTACTGCTTATTAAGATAATTTACATTAAAATGATTAAAATAATAATACTTTGATATGAGAATATTTTTTTTTAGATTTTGTATGTACTTACTTAGGTGATAAAAGTATACTAAATTAACAAAAAAAGTGGCCCATTATCACCTGGGTGAATAAATGCGAAAGTGAACAAATGACACCAATTTTGTCGAATCAATTCACCTGGGTGATATCACCTAGGTGAAATGAGTCCAAGGTGAAATGAAGATACTAAAAAGTCTACTCTTTTCACCCAGGTGATATCACCCAGGTGAACAGAGTGGAATATACCATTTTGATGGGCCAAATGTGACTTTATTTACTGAACATTTCATTTCATTTATATACATTGCACAAATGTCGCACATTTGTACAATTTTTAGCGCAGCGGACACGGCTGTAGGGGTTGGTTTACTAATTTGTTCTTATTTCTCGACTGCGATCGTGCCCTTGTCTGCGTTTTATCGCGGTGGGAACACGAATCCATAATAAAAATCGCTGCAGTTGGCGTAGACAGTTTACAGAATTTACAAAGGGTATTAATAATGTACAGGTATCATTTTCATTTAATGTACATACTCTTACCTATTTCATGTGTGCTTGTATTCTGTTATGGTATATTATGGTTGCTATAAATAAATATGGTTTGAGTAAATATTTACTTTTCAGTAAATGTTTTATGTTATTTCTCTAGTTAGGACCTATTTCTGTGAAAAGGCTACAGACCTTCAGTGCCAATGATATGTTGTGGATGCATTTTAACCGGTACTGTTACGTACGGATGGATATCTTACTGATCGGCACGTTTCGGCATTGTGTGTGTGTGTGTGCGGATAGGCGTTAGTTACAGACTAAACATAAAATTAATGTAAACAAGTACCTACCCAGAATATATAAAAGAAAGTGAATTTCTATCAATTTTTATTTTATGTTTCAAGAATACATATATATTATTTTTTATTGATTTAGTAACGAAGTATAGATTATGTATGTTTATAATTAAATTTAATGCATTTAAAAATATTTTTTCAATAAAGCAATTTTATTTTTAATTGGTTTATTATAGATATACCAGAATTTTGTAAAATGAATTTTTCATTGAAATAAACATGAAGTACATGAATACATGCACATTTTATTTGAAACTTCCTACTTTTAGAGACATTTTGTGACTTAACGGTGATGATGACAACCTACTGCGTAATATTTGCTCTTTTGCATCCGGATGATGCTGAATTTCGAGATAAAATATTCGGAATAGAAACCTCATATCTTCAATGAATGAATAGTCTCACGCGTGTACCACATAGACTTGTATAATAGCAGGTGTGTAGTGTACCATACCTAATTCCATAATCAGTTCGAACCGAACCCATCCAATACCTCTCCTCATAAAGGAACACGGACTGCTTACTGCGCGCGGAAGTCCTTGCTGCTCGAAGCTTTCGCTGCTGAAACGAAGTTCTTTTTTTTTCCTGACCTGAAACTGGAAAAAAATAATTTCGGAAATCTGTCCACCATAGGCGGAGAAATCGGCGAACATACATAAAAAAAAAACATACATACATCGAAATTATAACCTCCTCCTTTTTTAGGAAGTCGGTTAAAAAATAAGAACTTCGACCCCACAGAAAGAAGTTCGATAACAAAACTTCACAGAGTAGCCTGGAACCACAGAAGTAAAATTTTTTTTTAAATATAAGCAGAAGGAACACAAATTTCACACACACACTGATGATATTTGACAATATTTGCATCCTGTTCATGATAAGGACTGTCACATAACTCTGTCCCTTTCCTTCCTTAGCATTGCAATGTATTGCAACACGAACCACTACACTGAAAGATTTATCATCCAAGCCGGATTTTTCATGCGAAATGATCCTTAACTGTCATATTTGTTGTGTTGTCACAGTTGACATAAATATTTAAAATTATTTTTTACTGTTTTGTGCTTTTAAACTCAATAGAAATGATAAAATGCAACGTGTACAATGTGTGGAAGTGTTTCATAAAAAAATATTCGTGGAATATCGTTCCTTCGGTAAGCAATACATGTTTTTTTGACGTGCCCAATGATAATATACAATTTCGTGTTATTTTTGATACAATAACCATTATTAGACTTTTGAATGCTATTTATCAGCAATATCATTATTTATTTTATAAAGTAGTGTATTAATTATAACCATTTCATAAGAAATACTACAAGTAATTTAATAATTTCGTAAATAGCATAGATCATCTGACAGATCCAGTTTTGTTTACTATGGCTGGGCCGAATCTAGGCAAATATACGAATTTAGTACCTATTCTATAAAAATCTCAGGAATTCTTTCTTGAAGAATAAAATGCACATTTAATAAAAATACTGACAGTGAATTTTATTTCAGGACAAGGAAAATATGCCAGAAAATAATACCTCAAGAAAGAGAACTGTTATGGGGAGTATTTCTCATACGTACTACGAGTACCAGGACAGTGAATGGACGCCAGCAACCATCAACATCATTGCAATGTTTCATTGCACGTGATTTTAAATAATTTAAAATAAAATTTTATTTATTTAATGACTAGTATTTTTTCCCAAAAGGGATAGAATTTCCCATTGTAAAAAGCTGATGCAGATCCGTCCGCATACCGCGCACGGCTTAAGATTCAGCGTCTCAAAATTTTTGGTTTTGCTACACTGTACCGAATATAATTAATTATCTTAGATCCGACCCTGTATTCTGTCGTTGTGTGAATAATAATCTTAGTGTGTGTTTTTGCCATGCAATTTCAAATGACATGTTCAGTCTGCTTACTATTATTATATGTCTGTGCCTGGAACTAAAGTGGTCTATGATACGATGATACCTACTAAAAGTTACATCGACCACTTTAGTTCCATCCTAGTCTTGATCAATCAAAATCACAAAATGAAACCGAGAAAAAAATGATGAGATATCACAGAAATAATTTTTGTGCCATGTTCTTTGTTGCCCACCTTCCCACAAAACTCCAAAGAGAATATAATCACTACGTTTTAAAAACTTTTTATGCAAAACTCCTTGCTTGGTTCGGAAAATTGGCCGGAAGTTTGAGAAAATTGTTCACTTCCGGTTTATTGCGGATTTCCGGCCATATGTTAGACCTATCTCTGTGGCCGGAAGGCCTGTTGGAGTCTTCCCCGGCCATATTCTAGCAGTGCCGGCAAAGAAAAATACACTATGCTTCCGGTGCGTTTTAGGATACCGTCGATAACACTTGCGCGAACCCCATTCGTAAAATAGGTATGATAACACGAACATTTCGAGAAAGAAACCATGACACTAGACTCATCTCTACTTTGATTAACAAAATCTTACGAAGTCCTAATTTTTTCAACAAAGACAACACACCCAAGGGTTTCTTTGATCAGTGCAAGAAAAAAAACAAAATTGACGTTTAATGTCACTTTTGTCTGTCACTGTCAACCAACTGACATCTTGTGTACCTACTCCTCTACACAACACCCACCGATCAAATCATCACAATTATTTCATATTCTGCTGTATTTTTACCATTTTTACGCCTGATGATTTGATTATATTGATTTTCCCAAAATAATTTACCATTCTACACGTGAGACTATTGGTCGTCAATGTTTGAGACGATTATTAAATAAGTGAGAAATATGGCTAGATCGAGTAAAACTGCACAGGAGTTTATTCAGGGATCCTTTTCGCCAATTATTGCTATTTTGTGTAGCCCGAAAGTTGAAAATGTTGTTTCAAAAAACAATTTATCCCTAGCGGAATTGTTCCAGCCATTTGGAAATATGGATTGGGAAGGTAGGTATACAATAAAAATTCCCTTAGAATGGTTAAAAATGAATCTATCTTATGGTTTTGTTATGGGTGGAGTGCCTTTTCTATTTTATTTGTATTCTTTTAATTTAAATAGTTACACTGTACTTGTGTGAAATTTTATATGGCAGGTAGGTATCTAATCTCTCCAATTAAATTTTAAAGAAATAATGATTTGAACGATATATGAGAAAGATCTTTAGAGATATATAAAACGAGCTCGTGCCTGCTATGTTGTTTGAATGTTCACTATATGCTGTATGCACATTTAAAGGGCTTTGCCAAAATTTTTCAGTTTTTCTTTCACACAACACAAATTCTAACTACCTAGTAAACAAAATATGTAGCTATCTGGGTCTATTAATCGAAAATAATTTTCATAAATTATGTTTTGATAAATATATGTTATTTATGTGCAGGTCAATTTCGAGAACCAGGTGGAAGTATCTGTACTGTCAAAAATTGGAAACTTATCATAAGAGATGTCAATTGGAAACCTTTACAACCAATGGAGGCTAGAAAACAACTGAACAATTCAGTATTGCATAATTTTAATGATAAAACAGTGTCCCTTGAATTAGGTATATTTTAAGATCTATTTATCAAGTTTTACTATTATATTTTTATGTGGAAATTAACCCTCTATAAATATAATATTTTATTACAGAGAATCGTAAATTTGATGTACCACAATCTACTCCATGGTTTGATGCTTGGAGGGAAACATACTTGGAAGTACAATTTCCATCAGATCACGAGTTTACCAAACATTTTTTGTCTTGTATCATTGTGGGGACAACAAATGAAGACAATATTATTGACTGCTTTGATTCTCTAAACCAACAATATGCTCAACTACAGAATGTGTCACCTCCGAAACTGCCCAAGTGGTTCAACAGTGGAGTACTGAAGTCTTACCTGCTTCTGCATGATGTGTCATCTGTACCAAAAGAGAAGTATGTACTTAATTAAATCTACATATTTCCTAATTTTAAATTTTCCAAAGAATTAAAATTCAGTAAGCTTAATTTAAACTACTAAAATTGTTTTGTGCAATGTTATTAATTGCTGTAACTAATCAAATCAAATTCAGAATTACAACTGGATCCAGTAGAGTTTGAAAACTTCAACAGATTGTTTTTCTTTTGCAGACAGTAAACATACATAGTCATGATAACAAATAAACTTCTTTTGTGCTTTTTTAATGAAAGAGTTAAAGTACTTATTTTGAAACAACATAAACTTCAACAGATTGTTTTTCTTTTGCAGACAGTAAACATACATAGTCATGATAACAAATAAACTTCTTTTGTGCTTTTTTAATGAAAGAGTTAAAGTACTTATTTTTAAACAACATTAAGTATGTACAAACATTTGCAATAATTGTTTTTTTTTTTTTTTATTACAGGGCTGATTCTTCTTTCGAGTCACTGAAACAAACATTTGGAGCGGGAAATTGCTTTTTGCTGCCAATCAATTCAAAAACCAATACTGATACACACTTACCAACAGATTTATGGGCACAATTCATAAAAAGGCCATCAGAAACAAATGTAATAACA
This sequence comes from Ephestia elutella, assembly GCA_018467065.1. NCBI lineage: Eukaryota > Metazoa > Arthropoda > Insecta > Lepidoptera > Pyralidae > Ephestia > Ephestia elutella. Next base: position 11,595,347 of record CM031568.1, on the reverse strand, counting down.
CAATTTTTTAAATATTTTATTCACAGAAATAAAAAATACCTCTGCTCTTTGAACAAATCTTCAAATTTAGTTGTAGTCAAAATAAAAATGTCACTTACTGTACATAGTTACAGTGTGCGCAAGTGAGGCAGAGGCGTTAAGCGCGGTCCCGCACTAGCCTTTAAAACTTCGACTATACAACCACTAGACTCCGCTTGTAGGGCGAACGTTTTCAGACAACACATCAGACTAATACGTCTGATGTAAGCCGCCGAGCTCGACATCCCACTTAGTATCGACCACATCTGTGACCCGTGCACATGTTCGTCTATAGAATTATTTTTATTAAAATCAATATTGAGTATTGAAGTGAAATGGCTCCGTGTACTATTAATTGGTGTGGAAAATGTAGGCAAACATCTAATTTCAAAAAAGATGGCATAACATTTCACAGGTAAGCTACTTTTAAAAAGTATTTTAATTTCAGGATGATGATGAGAGCTCTAGCTATATTGGTTGGTTTGGTTGTTTTTGCATGTACGGTGGTAAGATAGCAGGTCGCGTTGATGTCTTTTTTCCATGCATCCCTTTCTTTCCTATGTAAATAATTATCGCTATCCCGTTCTTGAATTATTGGCACGTGTAAGTAGTGTTGTACCATGATTTGAATAGAGAATTATAAATGCTAATTTTGTATCAGCCTCCTAGGTTCTCCTATTTTTGTTGAGGCAGTCCCTGAAGCCATCAATTCTCGTAGGCAGCTGTTGCTGATGGCTAAGGAGCGTTTGCAGAATATCTCAGCCCACGTAGCTTTAATACTATTACGAACTTGTTTTGCGTTACCCAAAATCAGCTTTTTGCTCCGAACCGCCCCAACTTGGCTTTGCTCTAAAGAGATCTCCGATTTTGATGGGTCCTTAAAATCCACTGTGGAATCGATCTTGAATGTTCAGCTTGACGAGACTCAGTGGAAACAGGCCGCTCTTCCAATACGGTTAGGGGGCATCGGTGTGCGGTGTGCTCGTGATGTAGGTATGCCCGCTTTCTTGGCGTCGGCGCATGGGGTTGCTGGCCTTGTTGCTATCATTATTTCCTCTAAAGGTAGCAAGGTAAGCATACCCTATGTATCCGATGCGGAGTTAGCCTGGGCGGCCGACAACTTGGGTGCGCCAAGCCCAATTTCCCTTTCGGTCCAGCGAGCTTGGGATGACGTTGGTTCAGAGAAGGTCCATAAGGAGCTATTGGGTACTGCTGCAGGGGCGGATTTGGCAAGGCTTAAAGCTGTTTCCCAACCAGAATCAGGGGCATGGCTGCATGCTCTTCCGTCACCTCATTTGGGCACATTACTTGACGACGACTCGATGCGGGTAGCCGTGGCACTCCGCTTGGGCAGTAGAGTATGTGAACCACATAAATGCGTCTGTGGGTCCATGGTGGAGAGCGACGGCTATCACGCGTTGAGTTGTCGTCGCTGCTCGGGTAGGTTTCCACGGCATCATGCGCTCAATGATATAGTCCGCAGAGCGTTCGTCACAGCCAACGTACCCTGCATGCTGGAGCCACCAGGTCTTAGCAGGTCGGATGGCAAGAGGCCTGACGGATTGACGCTGGTGCCGTGGAGGCACGGCAGATGCCTAATCTGGGACGCGACCTGCGTCAGCACGGTGGCCATCAGCCACATTGGGCGTACTGCATGCACGGCTGCGGCGGCTGCTGAGGATGCGGCTAATAAAAAACGGGAGAAGTACGCGGCTATGGAGCCAAAATACATCTTTGTGCCCATAGCTGTGGAGACCATGGGCAGCTGGGGATCGGACGCTAAGCGCCTTTTAAAGGAGATAGGGCAACGGATAGCTGTGAACACTGGGGACTCCCGCTCTGGCTCATTTCTGGTGCAAAGGATGGCCATAGCGATTCAGCGCGGTAACGCGGCAAGCGTTCTGGGCACCTTTGCACCAGAAACGCTAAGGGGCGGGTTGTAATTAAATTTCAGGATGTGTATTTTTATGACAAATTTTATATTTGAAATATTTTGACAACGTACTGTTTGTATAATGACCTATATTTATATAAGAATATTTTTGTTATTTTGTGATTAATAATTTTGTATAATAATCCATACTAATATTATAAATGCGAAAGTTTGGATGTGAGTTTGTGAATTTGTGAGTTTGTGAGGATGTTTGTTACTCAATCACGCAAAATCTACTGGACGGATTTCGATGAAATTTGGTACAGAGGTAGATAATGACCTGGAATAGCACATAGGTTACTTTTTATCCCGGGAAAAAGCACTGTTCCCGTGGGAAATTCACGCGGGCGAAGCCGCGGGCAAAAGCTAGTATAAAATAAGACGAAATTATTAATTTTGAATCATAATGTAAATGTATGCACTAGCACTAAGACGCGACTTTGCTCGCATGTATGTGTCTTTATATCTGTATGTAAGTACGTCTATAAGTCTGTATATCTGTCTGTATGTTTGTATTACTGTATGTCTGTTTGTCTGTATGTTTGTACATATATGTATGTATCTGTTTGTCTGCATGTCTGTTTTATATCTGTTTGTCTGTATGTTTGTAAATCAGTATGTCTGTGTGTTTGTATGTTTGTATATTTGTTTGTCTGTATGTCTGTTTGTCTGTATATTTGTAAATCTGTATGTCTGTGTGTTTGTATGTTTGTAAATCTGTTGTCTGTATGTCTGTATGTTTGTATATCTGTTTGTCTGTATGTCTGTTTGTCGGTATGTTTGTATATCTGTTTGTCTGTATGTCTGTTTGTCTGTATGTTTGTAAATCTGTACGTCTGTGTGTTTGTATGTTTGTATATCTGTTTGTCTGTATGTTTGTAAATCGGTATGTCTGTGAGTTTGTATGTTTGTATATTTGTTTATCTGTATGTCTGTTTGTCCGTATAATTGTAACTCTGTATGTCTGTGTGTTTGTATGTTTGTATATCTGTTGTCTGTATGTCTGTTTGTCTGTATGTCTGTTTGTCGGTATATTTGTATGTCTGTTTGTCTGTATGTCTGTTTGTCTGTATGTTTGTAAATCTGTACGTCTGTGTGTTTGTATGTTTGTATATCTGTTTGTCTGTATGTTTGTAAATCGGTATGTCTGTGTGTTTGTATGTTTGTATATTTGTTTGTCTGTATGTCTGTTTGTCCGTATATTTGTAACTCTGTATGTCTGTGTGTTTGTATGTTTGTATATCTGTTGTCTGTATGTCTGTATGTTTGTATATCTGTTTGTCGGTATATTTGTATATCTGTTTGTCTGTATGTTTGTATGACTCTTATTTCTTACGAAACCTTTGTCATCAATAAATAGTTAAAAATGTTTGTTTTATCTGATTTTCTGATTTATTCTTATTAAACAATATTTATAAAATGCTTAGTGTTTAATTCCACCCGGTAAATATAAACTATTACTTATTGCTTTCCATCACTAGTTATGATCAAGTACATGTCCTGACCTTGAACTGAGCAATCAGAGCTCCCGACCCGCACACCTCATACTTTTGTCTGAATTGTTTCGTTGTAGAAGTTAGAGCGTGCGGCGTCTAGTGGTTGTATAGTCGAAGCTTTAAAATGGACTTCTAAAGAGTTCGAAACTATAATAGGCGGCAATCCCCGACCTACAGTTTGAGTGACACGTTTATTTAAACTAGAATGTCGACATCCCACATTAGTTTTATATTTACTTATTGCGTCTTTTCTAAACTCTCGATTATTTGCATAATTGTTCATTTTCAGATGGAGATGTCGTCGTCACTAACAACTATGCTGGGTTCCCCGCTAGAACCACCGGCCGTGTCTCTATCTACCACTGCAGGTATTTTCAATGTTATAGTGATATGGTTATTACTGTTATTAGTAACAAGCTTTTGCCTGCGTAAACTTAACATCAAAACCTTCCTCATGACAATACATTGCATTAGTAAAAACTGCATGAAAATCTGTTCAGTAGTTTTTAAGTTAATCTCGAATAGACAGACATATGTAGCACCGCGGGACTTCATTTTATATGTTGTGATAGTGATGGTAAACCTTTCAATAAGGAGATTTAGGGAGTTTCTCATAATACTGACAAATTATTACAGAAGAGCCTGGTAACATAAGCACATCTGCTAATCAAGAAGTTGCGCACCCATTGACTACTTCGGAAAACGATGTATACGACAATGCAAACAGCTTACAGGTATTTACTTGTGTAACCGTTTGTTAACCCAAATGAACAAAATAAAAATAAAATAACACTTCTATGTAGCATAAAAAACTCCAAGATACTGATATCTTAAAAAATACATTTATGTAGAAATCATAAATGTATTTTTTAAGATTTCGATGTAACGGGAGTTGACGACGTTATGAGGTTTATTAATCCAGACTGGCTGCTACCAAAATAAATGCAACTTCATTGAAACAAGTCACAACAATAAAAAGTTCATGCTAATACCTTTACTATACACCAATACAATACAATATCACAGTATAAAGAGAGGTGACAATATCAATGTTTCTTTTATGATGATTATTTCTTGTAACATTAAACTACTAAGTTTAATTAGTAGTACCTAGTTTAGCCACTAGAGGAATTCATTCTCTATAAACTCGCAAACTTATGTATTGTTGCACAAATTTTTATTTTGGTTTTGTATTTCAGACACATTCTTTTTCTGGTAGCTCGGAAAGTGTGAGCGTCGCAGGCAAAACTTTCGATTATTCCAGCGAGGTATATGGTGCAGCTTTGAATGCAAATGATATTGATGGTATAAAGAAATTCCTCCACGAGTATGCCTCTAAAGCATTGTTGCCATATTTAGAGAAACTCATTTCGCAATTGTCTGAAGTGGTGAGTTTTTTTATGTATACAAAGTTTTATCTACAGCAGTTTTGAATTATTATTATTACATATGTTAAATTAATTTTTTGATGCTTTGTTTTAGGTTGCAAATAGAAAAGGAGTTAGCCGGTCGTTGCTTTCTGCTACCAAGAGGTGGTTTGGAACAGGGAAGGGTGGGAATACCACTGCAAATAACACAGTTATGTGAGCAATTTTCATTTACTTGACTCGTTTATTGACATATAAATGGCAATCACATTATACTACATTGTTACATTCACATACATTCTTTTCATGTGCCACATTACATCTATTTTGTGTACATATTATTGCCCGTGACTGTACACTACACACTCGTAAATGGAGAAAGAGAAAAAATTATTGTATGTATTAAAGAGGGAGATGCACTGTGCTGGCTTTTCGTTTTTAACTTTAACAATATGTTATACGTACAGCAGAGAAACCTGAACCCCCTGAGATAGGATTCAGTGCAGAGAAGCCTGATCACTATGATCAAACTTCTCTGCAGCTGACTTTATCCCTTACAGGGTAGACAAAGCCAAGAGTCGTGAGACTCGAAAGCCACGTCACAGGGCGAGCGCTTCAAAGAAACGGAGCGTCAAATATACCTACTACTACTTCAAATGTATATATCCGTGAACACGTCAGTAACACATCAATGTGTGCGTTTTCATAGTCATAGCGTCCCAATACACACAAGAACGGTGAAGAAGTGCGGATTGTGCGGGGAATGCCATATTGCAGAAGGGGCAGGAAGTTTAATTTCTGTACGTAGTACTTATATTAATTCTGTGGCCACGCTTAGCAGAATACGTTACACATGTTTTTCAGATATACAAATGACTGTCCAGAGCTACAGTTACGCCGTTTGGGAGATTTATGGTTTCTGTGTGGTCAATGGCAGCGCGCATTTGACACTTACCACACAGCCAAGCGAGAGTTCTATGCCGACAGTGCTTGGCTTTGTTACGCCGGCGCTCTCGAGATGGCCGCTATAAGCGCTTTTATGGCCGGCGATGGTAATCGGAAAACTCATGGCTACATGGAGGAAAGCATTACAACGTACATGAACACTTGCCGGTTAGTATTAGGAATAAATTAAGAAAATTGTACTTACTTGAAGTGTGAAATGTGGTTTGATATTTATTAGATTATATAAAGGCTCTTTTAGGCTGGAGGCAGCTAACTAATTAGTTGAGTATGATTCCTGTTGTGAATTATGATTCCTGTCGTTCATAAAGCAGTTGTGTTTTATAAATATCTATTGTATAAAGCACGTTAGAGGCCATTCTGAAACTAAGATTTAATTTTGAAGATACGTAGATTGAACAAACATCCTTACAGTCTGTGTGAATAGGGGACCGGCCAAGGTATGAGGATTGTTAAAAATATGTAATTTTATGATAGAATACATGTAATTAAACACATTTTGCGACTTTTCAGCACGAATTTATTCTCCTGAGCGGATTTATTAGAGTTCAAACTTTTAGGGAAAGTCCATTTTCTACGCGTGACGTCATATGAATGCACGATTAGTTAGGGGCGTTTTGGTATCGCCCAAACATCGTTTAAAAATGTGAATTGTTTTTTGCTATATCTTGGGAAATACTTTGGTTATGGATGTGATTCTTTTACGGATAATTCTGTTAATGTGAGATATTTCAAAGAAGCGTCAAAAAAAAAAAGTTGTCCGGTCCCCTATTATGATAGTTTGCCCTCAGATATCAGATTCCAATAGCATTATTATTAATAGCATTATTATTTTTTTTGCATTATTATTTTATTTAATTAGTATTATTTGAAGAACTAAATATTTATCATTTTTATCTTTTGATTATAGTTGTACTTGTCGGAGCGTTTACATTAATTAAATTAACTGTGGTTTATTTTGTTAGTTAATCAATGGTTTAAAACAGTTTTCAAGACGGTACTCGTAGGAAATGTGTCAAAGTGACAATGTCACTTGTGTCACCCCCTCTTTGTAATAAATACAAACGTGCGATCGTTATGAAATTATAGCGTGACAGTCTGATTTGTGGCGCGGTGCGGTGCGGACGTGTCGTCCGGTTGCGTCCGCTATGTAGTCAGTGTCAGAAATAGTGTTATTGTCGTGTTACTTAGTGCGTTAACGATGTGACTATGTGTGATGGATGGTGTTATTTTATTTATTTATTAGGAAAACTAGGACATTTCACACAAAATCAAAGTAACAACATTATTAGCAACAGTAAGCCACTTAAAAGTTTTCACAGCTAGAACTATAATTATCATCATATAATTGTAATTATTATCAGCGCGATATTGGAGATCTTAGTTAGCACGGAAGACCATTCAGTAGAACTCACTGGTTGAAATGGATTGATCCGTGCGTGGTGGGGCACGGTTCCTTGCCGTGGGTAGGTTAGGGTTGGACCCTAGCCGAGACACGTGGAACAAATAAATAAAATAAAAATGTATTTATTTCAGTAACAATGTACAGTTTTACTTATAATGGATGCCTCCTTTTAGACATCAAAGAGCCTGTGTTAGGAGACCCCGCTCCTCCTTAACTAGAAAGATACATAAAAACACATGTTGTAGCATTATAAACCAAATCAAATACTAAATTTACGCGGGCGAAGTCGCAGGCAAAAGCTACTTATAAAAATAAGATACAATACAAAAGACACGTGTATGTAATGAGTTGTGTGTTAAAGATTTGAATAAAGAATGAGAAGTTAGTGCTAGATGATTTCTTAATCCGTTAATATCCGATGAATCCCTTTATGCTTTGGGCTGTAACTTGAGATAGGAGTTGTTTACCCTGTCTATAAAGAGCTGTGCATGTTGTTTTGGAAATACCCTCATCCTGACAGTTAATATTCGATTTGAGTGTAATGCCCACATGTGTTTCCACGTGAACCCGTTGTTGAAGTACCTGTACTGTGTTTACCGCTCTGGTCATCTATTCCTGAGCTCGGCCCTCCTGAACCCATGATCATATTCTGATGATTATGATGTTCTGATGTGTTTAATTCCGACATATTTATTGTTGTAATATTTTTTCACAGAATGGTCCAATATGCAGTTCGAGCCACGTTATTGTCAGTACTATGCTTAAGTAGTTCCGGGCTACACGGTGAAGCTGCCAAACAGCTGATCCGCATGACGTCAGAAGACAGCGATTTGCGAAGTGCCATGTTGTTAGAACAAGCAGCACTGTGCTTCCTCTCGGGCCCTGGCTCCAAGGCAATGTGCAGGAAATATGCCTTCCACATGGTGTTGGCTGGGCACAGGTTTTCTAAAGCTGGGCAGAAGAAGCATGCCTACAGATGCTACAAACAAGCTTATCAGGTAACTTTAATACTTCATACATTTTTGTATGAAGATAATTTTTCATAAAACATTTGCCAGCCAAATGCGTAAATAAATAAATAGTGAGACATTTTGTCAAACCCTGGTTATATATGTTCAGGTATACGCAGATAGCGGTTGGCGATTGTCGACGGACCACGTACAGTTCGCGCTGGGACGGCTGGCGGGCGCTCTGAAGCGGACGCGCGACGCCGTGCGCTGGCTGGCGGCGCCGCTCGCGCCCGCCGCGCTGCAGCCGCCGCACCAGCAGGACGCCTTCCTGCGCGAGTACATGGCGGCGCACCAGGTGCGTCCACCATTGTAATGTGTGTTGATGTGCGCTGCAGCCGCCGCACCAGCAGGACGTGGCGGCGCACCGGGTGCGTCCACCATTGTAATGTGTTGATGTGGCTGGCGGCGCCGCTCGCGCCCGCCGCGCTGCAGCCGCCGCACCAGCAGGACGCCTTCCTGCGCGAGTACATGGCGGCGCACCAGGTGCGTCCACCATTGTAATGTGTTGATGTGGCTGGCGGCGCCGCTCGCGCCCGCCGCGCTGCAGCCGCCGCACCAGCAGGACGCCTTCCTGCGCGAGTACATGGCGGCGCACCAGGTGCGTCCACCATTGTAATGTGTTGATGTGGCTGGCGGCGCCGCTCGCGCCCGCCGCGCTGCAGCCGCCGCACCAGCAGGACGCCTTCCTGCGCGAGTACATGGCGGCGCACCAGGTGCGTCCACCATTGTAATGTGTTGATGTGGCTGGCGGCGCCGCTCGCGCCCGCCGCGCTGCAGCCGCCGCACCAGCAGGACGCCTTCCTGCGCGAGTACATGGCGGCGCACCAGGTGCGTCCACCATTGTAATGTGTTGATGTGGCTGGCGGCGCCGCTCGCGCCCGCCGCGCTGCAGCCGCCGCACCAGCAGGACGCCTTCCTGCGCGAGTACATGGCGGCGCACCAGGTGCGTCCACCATTGTAATGTGTTGATGTGGCTGGCGGCGCCGCTCGCGCCCGCCGCGCTGCAGCCGCCGCACCAGCAGGACGCCTTCCTGCGCGAGTACATGGCGGCGCACCAGGTGCGTCCACCATTGTAATGTGTTGATGTGGCTGGCGGCGCCGCTCGCGCCCGCCGCGCTGCAGCCGCCGCACCAGCAGGACGCCTTCCTGCGCGAGTACATGGCGGCGCACCAGGTGCGTCCACCATTGTAATGTGTTGATGTGGCTGGCGGCGCCGCTCGCGCCCGCCGCGCTGCAGCCGCCGCACCAGCAGGACGCCTTCCTGCGCGAGTACATGGCGGCGCACCAGGTGCGTCCACCATTGTAATGTGTTGATGTGGCTGGCGGCGCCGCTCGCGCCCGCCGCGCTGCAGCCGCCGCACCAGCAGGACGCCTTCCTGCGCGAGTACATGGCGGCGCACCAGGTGCGTCCACCATTGTAATGTGTTGATGTGGCTGGCGGCGCCGCTCGCGCCCGCCGCGCTGCAGCCGCCGCACCAGCAGGACGCCTTCCTGCGCGAGTACATGGCGGCGCACCAGGTGCGTCCACCATTGTAATGTGTTGATGTGGCTGGCGGCGCCGCTCGCGCCCGCCGCGCTGCAGCCGCCGCACCAGCAGGACGCCTTCCTGCGCGAGTACATGGCGGCGCACCAGGTGCGTCCACCATTGTAATGTGTTGATGTGGCTGGCGGCGCCGCTCGCGCCCGCCGCGCTGCAGCCGCCGCACCAGCAGGACGCCTTCCTGCGCGAGTACATGGCGGCGCACCAGGTGCGTCCACCATTGTAATGTGTTGATGTGGCTGGCGGCGCCGCTCGCGCCCGCCGCGCTGCAGCCGCCGCACCAGCAGGACGCCTTCCTGCGCGAGTACATGGCGGCGCACCAGGTGCGTCCACCATTGTAATGTGTTGATGTGGCTGGCGGCGCCGCTCGCGCCCGCCGCGCTGCAGCCGCCGCACCAGCAGGACGCCTTCCTGCGCGAGTACATGGCGGCGCACCAGGTGCGTCCACCATTGTAATGTGTTGATGTGGCTGGCGGCGCCGCTCGCGCCCGCCGCGCTGCAGCCGCCGCACCAGCAGGACGCCTTCCTGCGCGAGTACATGGCGGCGCACCAGGTGCGTCCACCATTGTAATGTGTTGATGTGGCTGGCGGCGCCGCTCGCGCCCGCCGCGCTGCAGCCGCCGCACCAGCAGGACGCCTTCCTGCGCGAGTACATGGCGGCGCACCAGGTGCGTCCACCATTGTAATGTGTTGATGTGGCTGGCGGCGCCGCTCGCGCCCGCCGCGCTGCAGCCGCCGCACCAGCAGGACGCCTTCCTGCGCGAGTACATGGCGGCGCACCAGGTGCGTCCACCATTGTAATGTGTTGATGTGGCTGGCGGCGCCGCTCGCGCCCGCCGCGCTGCAGCCGCCGCACCAGCAGGACGCCTTCCTGCGCGAGTACATGGCGGCGCACCAGGTGCGTCCACCATTGTAATGTGTTGATGTGGCTGGCGGCGCCGCTCGCGCCCGCCGCGCTGCAGCCGCCGCACCAGCAGGACGCCTTCCTGCGCGAGTACATGGCGGCGCACCAGGTGCGTCCACCATTGTAATGTGTTGATGTGGCTGGCGGCGCCGCTCGCGCCCGCCGCGCTGCAGCCGCCGCACCAGCAGGACGCCTTCCTGCGCGAGTACATGGCGGCGCACCAGGTGCGTCCACCATTGTAATGTGTTGATGTGGCTGGCGGCGCCGCTCGCGCCCGCCGCGCTGCAGCCGCCGCACCAGCAGGACGCCTTCCTGCGCGAGTACATGGCGGCGCACCAGGTGCGTCCACCATTGTAATGTGTTGATGTGGCTGGCGGCGCCGCTCGCGCCCGCCGCGCTGCAGCCGCCGCACCAGCAGGACGCCTTCCTGCGCGAGTACATGGCGGCGCACCAGGTGCGTCCACCATTGTAATGTGTTGATGTGGCTGGCGGCGCCGCTCGCGCCCGCCGCGCTGCAGCCGCCGCACCAGCAGGACGCCTTCCTGCGCGAGTACATGGCGGCGCACCAGGTGCGTCCACCATTGTAATGTGTTGATGTGGCTGGCGGCGCCGCTCGCGCCCGCCGCGCTGCAGCCGCCGCACCAGCAGGACGCCTTCCTGCGCGAGTACATGGCGGCGCACCAGGTGCGTCCACCATTGTAATGTGTTGATGTGGCTGGCGGCGCCGCTCGCGCCCGCCGCGCTGCAGCCGCCGCACCAGCAGGACGCCTTCCTGCGCGAGTACATGGCGGCGCACCAGGTGCGTCCACCATTGTAATGTGTTGATGTGGCTGGCGGCGCCGCTCGCGCCCGCCGCGCTGCAGCCGCCGCACCAGCAGGACGCCTTCCTGCGCGAGTACATGGCGGCGCACCAGGTGCGTCCACCATTGTAATGTGTTGATGTGGCTGGCGGCGCCGCTCGCGCCCGCCGCGCTGCAGCCGCCGCACCAGCAGGACGCCTTCCTGCGCGAGTACATGGCGGCGCACCAGGTGCGTCCACCATTGTAATGTGTTGATGTGGCTGGCGGCGCCGCTCGCGCCCGCCGCGCTGCAGCCGCCGCACCAGCAGGACGCCTTCCTGCGCGAGTACATGGCGGCGCACCAGGTCTTTCGTTTTGTCATTTAAAAAGGGATCAAAAATGGCGGCTTTATTGGTCTTTCGCTCTAAAAATAAGACAAAATAGATTGATTAGCCGGCTATGTGCTATTCCTGGTATATTTTTTAACCGTATACCGAATTTCATCGAAATCCGTTTAGTCGATTTTGCGTGATTGAGTAACAAACATCCTCACAAACTTACTATAAGTTGGATAGTAGGATTAGTATATTAGTAAGAAGATAAAAAAATAGCAAAAGTTAGATAATAGTTTATAAATAATATGTATCTAGCCGTGAAAACCTCTAAATGACTGTATGTTTTTAATTGTTGTTTATGCATGTTAGGTTAAGTTGTTGGTTTTCCCAATAAATAAAATAAAATAAAGGTATGGTGGCTTAAGATTGTTTAATTTGTAACGTTTCAGCAATGGGTCGAAAGCAGCGAAGAGTTCAAAGATCGGTTGCCAGTATTACCTCTACCGCTGTTAGAGCGCTCGGCCACTGTAGTACTGAGCGTGGGCCCCGCCCCCCTCTCCTCCCCGGGCCGCGTTCCCGCCACTTCGCTGACGTTACAACACGCCGGCCACGACGAAAAGTACTGGCACAAACTTGAAGAGATGCTATTGCAAGTCACCCAGGGCGCAGTTCCGATGATCTTCAAGCCAACCGTGGATCTGTATACCCAGGATACTGATGTCAATCCAATTGTGCCACAAGGAGGTGACATAACACTGTTCACATAGATATCTATTATAGCTTCTTATTTAGACAATCTTGATAAATATATTTGAGTACCTACCTTTGAAAAATAACTAATCATATTTCTTCACGTTTCAGAGCCAATACAAATATCAATAACATTAAGGAATCCGTTAAAAATTACTCTATTGCTGAAAGACGTAGAACTGCTTTGGGAATTCGAACCAAGCGTTCAGGATACCCAGAATCCTGAGGGTATTTTGAACAATGAGCCAGCAGTTGCAGCGGGAAATGCTCTTGAAAGTAACGTTATTTTCGGACCCAAAATAAAATCAGTTATTATGGAGGGAGATTGTACTAAAGTCTTAACATTTTCCGTGACTCCGTTAAAAGTCGGCCAAATATGTATCCACGCCTTAGCTTATAAGTAAGTACAAAAAAATATGCATATATTTTTTTTTTCATAACGTTATCAGGGGTTCAATTTAATTTTTTTATCAGGTTGATAAATGGAGGAGAGGGAGGTACTCCGAATGGCAACAGTGTGACAATATCAGGAAAAGTTAATCTGGTATCTGGTGAGAACAGCATGGATAAACGTTTGTTTATTAAAGTTATACCGGAGGCGCCATGTTTACAGGTAAATGAGGTCAAATGTGTGTCGTCATAAAATATATTTTTACTTCTTATAATCCTTCCTACTAATGTAAAATGAGAAAGTTTGGATGTGATTTTGTGAATTTTTTAGGATGTTTGTTACTCAATCACGAAAAATCTACAAGACGGATTTCGATGAAATTTGGCAGGTAGAAAAATTTGTTGGTTTAGAAGGGTAAAAAATACCTGGAAAAAGCACGTAGGGTACTTTTTATCCCAAAATATTTATAAATTTGACTACCCTATTGTGTTTTAGATGACATTCTCCGACACGAGTTCCGACGTGATATCAGGGGAAATGCTGTCGGTGGACGTGGAGTTCCGGAACGTGGGTCCGGTGGATCTGACGGACTTGCACGTGGCCGTGTCCCACCCCGAGTGCGTCGCCTTGCTCAGCGAGGACCAGCAGTTTGACGACTTTGGCGCCCTCTATGAGGAGAAATATAAAGAAGCCCCAGTGTTTTCTGGTGAGTACATTTCTTACTACCAACCACTAAACTCCATTTATTCTTTTTGTTGAATTTTGTTGAAAATAAGTCAAATATTAGTTCAAACCTAAACATTCTAAAGTAAAACATTTATTAACCACGAAAGTAATTTCCTAAAAAGTCTATTTTAATTTTTAATTTATATTGTTGTAAAATCATAAAAAGACGTGGTAAGATTGTTTACATAATAGGACAATTATGAATAAACGGACTTTACTACCCGATATTTTTATTGTTACGCTTTTCATGTATCAAAGTAAAATGTCACATAAATAAAATAAAAAATAAGCTGCTGAGTTGACACACAGCTAGGTAGCTTGTATGAATCAGCATTCAACAAACAGCAACAAATTGTGCCGAATTAGCTGATTATGTTTTTTATGTATATCTAGTTGTGCCCCGCGGCGTCGCTGTCGTGAGAATTTCAGCATTCCGGATAGCCTGTCTCGTGAAGTGGCTATCATACATAATTTTTCTTTTAATTGTAAATTTGAGCGAGAGAGTATGAGCTTCTGTAAGTGGTGAAATTTCGCACGCGGCGTGGTATTCGCGTCGATCGGTTCGGAGCCGTTAGAACTTCAACAGTAAAACTGTGAAAAATGCATCAAATTTCGTCCAGTACTTTTTGTGTGATGCGCGTACAAACATACAGACAAAATGACAGAAAGACAAAAATTCTTAAAAAATGGTAGAAGCTTATAAAAGACAAAATGACAGACAGAACAAAAATTCTAAAAAAATGGTAGAAGCTTATATTGGCTTCATGGGGCCCTCATTCCTCGAAAGTTTTTTTCTTAAATATTTCCTATGTACAGACAGACACAGACCAGTTACAGTTTTATTGTATGGGTTGGGGGTAGTAACCTCATCAGAGGGGGTGAAGTGCGGTACATAAAGCAGGCACAATAAGGTTACTTTCGAATTTTCTATAATTTGTGTTTTTGCTAACGAGTTTTCGTTAGGCTTTTAGGGTAAATTTTTTTAGAGGTTTTATTTTAATTGACCGAGCGAGCGAAGCGAGCGAGGGCTATAATTCAAGTTGGAGCGAAAAACACATTGTTTGTATGTATGTATGTATGTTTGTTCCGCGATAACTCTCGAACCGTTGTTCCGATTTTGATGAAAGTTGGAATATATGTAGGGATGGTTAATAGAATTTTCAAGTTCGTTGGGCATCAAAATCGGTCCAGCCGTTTTTGAGATATTAAATTTTTTGCGAAAATAAATATTGTATTTTAATAGTCGCGAGGTCTACGTTCGCAGCGAACGACTAGTTTTAAATAATTGTATTCTTTATTTAATTCTTAAACTAGTTGTTCGCCGCGAACTTAGACCTCGCGATTATTATTTTAAAATATCTCAAAAACGGCTGAACCGATTTTGTTGCGCAACGAACTTAAAAATTCTATGGATAGTTGCTACACGTATTCTTAATTTCATCGAAATTGATTCAACGGTTCGAGAGTTATCGCGGAACAAACATACATACATACATACTTACATACATACATACATACATACAAACAATGTTGTTTTCGCCCCATTTAATTCTTAAAAAAACTACTGTTATCGCTTAAATTACGGTGATTTTCAACGATAAAATAAACAGGATTATATATTATTTTTTATATCTAGTCTTATTAATTTTATTTGTAATTTGATTCGGTATAATTCTAATTTAGTATTTTTCTCTTTACGGGATATTTTTCCTGCTTCAGTACTTCTAACCTATGGTTCACACTTGACGTTTAAAGACAACGTTTTCGGAAAATCCTGTTTGTGTCTCGCCTTAAGTAATTTTCTGACGTCAACTAGCTAAAAAACAAGTATACATCGATTTAAAGTGCTATTGTTTAGCCCATTTAAATAAAATCATTTAAACTTAATTGATAATATAGACGAGCGCGCGGCGCGCACGCACTTGTGGCGAGCGCAGTCGGCGCGGCACGTGTCTGCGGCGGCGGGCGGCGCGCGCGTGCCCCGCGGCGGCTGCGCGCGCGCGCGGCTGCTGTTGCGCGCGCGCGCGGCAGAGCCCGCGCTGCGGCTGCTGGCCTACTACCGCACCGGCGTGCAAGACCGCCCCTACCGCCTGCTCAGGCACGTCTTCCGCTTCCATGTCACGGTAACTACTCATTACTATATCCTACACTTCTCGGGCACGTCTTCCGCTTCCATGTCACGGTAACTACTCATTACTATATCCTACACTTCTCAGGCACGTCTTCCGCTTCCATGTCACGGTAAGTACTCATTACTATATTATATCCTACACTTCTCAGGCACGTCTTCCGCTTCCATGTCACGGTAACTACTCATTACTATATCCTACACTTCTCAGGCACGTCTTCCGCTTCCATTTCACGGTAACTACTCATTAAATAAATAAAAAAAATCAAAATCCAAAATTTTCAAATGTTTTAAATTTTTGTAAAATAGTTTTAATTTTAGTTTTGCAGAGTGCAGAAATGTATATTTTTATGTGCATGCTGTGTTCACATCAAAAAGATTTGACACTTTAAATTAATATTGATATGTTTTGTTAAGTGTGTGTTATGGTGTCACATTATGAACCAAATAAAAAAAATACTATATCCTACACTTTCCGTGATTCTATTACTCTGTTCGGTGTCCTCCCATTGGTTAAACTGCAAGAGTGTAGGGCTGGATCCACCTCCAAAGATCGCTGGCAAATCTTATAGGTAAAGCCTGACCAGAAATATAAAAACCCTGAATTAGAGGTCAGTACATACTGTGGAGGCGGGTTCCATAAAAGTACATATCATATTAAGATTCGAGTTGTTAAAATAACAGAATTTAGTAGTAATAGTTTCTTACTAGTTTATTTCCAAAAAAAAATATCCGCCACCATTAGTGATGTGCCGTTCTCGAAATTTTTAAAGAACAAGCGGAAACTTCCTTAAAAATATCTCGGAAATATTCTCGAGAAAGGAAAACGGTGCCCTTCCCAGCAATAAAAATACTGGATCCGCTCTTTATTGAAAGTCAAACTTTGACAGGAGAAATGACAGATGGGTTTTTAAATTAGTTGACAGTATAAAAAATTTTGCTAGGATTTTTATATTCCTGGTCAGGCTTTATATTATAAACATTTTATACTTTGGCATAATTAGCAATCTGACTTGTATTACTGCACTCAATGTGTTAACTACCTAATACAATGTTAATCGTTGATTATTACAGGATTCTGTCGAACTGTCTGTAACTCCGCGTCGCAGTTTGAGAACCGTAAATCAAGAAACGATTGAGAACATGAGTTTGGCTGTGGAAGTAAAAAATATCAGTAACGAAAAAGATGATAACATTGAAGTTAAAGTTTTGGAGGCCTCTCTGCTGAGCAGAAATTGGAAGCTGACTGATCTTACTGCGGCTAAAGATAGAGACGACCCTCTGGTTGCACACGAAAGATTACACCTTATCTTCAAAGCTAGGAGAATTCTCGAAGAAGTTGCTGAAAAAAAAGTAGAATACAGTTGTTTAAAAATATCCAAAGGTCACCCAGAAAGTGTGCCCGATATAAACCAACCACCTTATTCAACATTTGTACTGGATTCACAATCATCGATCACAGAGCCATTGGTTCAAGATAAAGGAAATAATAAGACTGGGCTCATTCGGTCCATGTTTGTGCTTAGATGGCTGGTTCATAATAAAACAAAAAATCGGACATCCATCGGACAGCACTGTATTTGGTTGGAATGCTTTACTAAGGCTTTATCGCATGATAAAGAGAATATAATATCACCAGACTTGCCCTCTCTGCACCTAGACGAGACATATGATAGTAAATCAGATTTAGTTGAGGGAAAAATAAAATCTAAGAAAGATAATGTTGTCCTGTTCAAATTGGAACACAGTAACCGAATCAGTCACGACTTCTCGCAGAATAAGCTTTGTATGGTGCCAATTACTATAAATATTGTAAACTGTTACGAGGTTCCCGTGGATGTGTTTATAGACTTGTCCAAGCAACAGAACAGGTATGTTAATTCTGATTACTTAACTTATATTTCATTTGTTACGAGCTGCGCTCACGTGGGAATTTCGGGATAAAACCTATGAACGGTATACTCGTGTACCAAACTTTATCAAACTATCCAGCCGATTTTTTGTGACTGAGTAACAAACTCACATTCAAACTTTCGCATTTATAGGGTTATAAGTGCAGTCATACCTCGAAGACCTTATTGCCTAGTCTTAAAGATCTTATTACCTTGTAGATTCTGACTGCACTTTTGACTGTACATATAAAATGTATCAGAATTATTATATTCAACAATAACAGCATGCAAGCAGGCTGGGCTATGCTTACGTAGGCCATTGCTGCAATATAGCCGGGCGGATGGTGCAGGAATGGCCCCTACAATAAATTTGTAAATACTATCACTACCTATCAACATAGCATATGTTTACTAACATTATGTGTCATAATAAATTGTCGTACTTAAATAAATAGTATTTCATTCATTAATTCAAATATCAGTGACGCACATATATTTATTTTTTATTTATTTAAAACTTTATTGCACGAAATTTTAAAAATCATGTACATATGGTGGACTTATAGTCTGGTCAACGAATGATTGTGGATGGAAAAGTCGAAAGCGGAAAATTTTATTTTAGAACTTTGTTTAGACTAGTCAGAAGATAAACATACTAAAAGTCCTGAACCATAGGATCGGAGCCAGAGGGAGGAGGGCCCAAGAAGGTCCCGTTTTTTGTTTTGTTTGCTTAAATCTCGAAAACGGTGCGTCGTACGAAATTTTGTTGTACTACATAATGAAAGCTGATAAAGTTCTCTACAGCTTTGGCTTTCACCTTTTTTATTTATCTCTAATCTAATCTAATTTATCTCTAATCTATGAGCTCCGAAAAACGGCCGATTTTCAAAAATGTGTTAATTGTTAAATTTCAATATATTTTCACAAGGTTACTGGTAATTAGATGCTATCCTCTCAGGGGGTTGTAGGGACTGTTATTTAGAATTAATTTAACCCTATACTGTATCATCCAAAAGTGAACCATTTTCGAAATATTTGATATTTTAATTATTTTTTCCACTTAACTTTCAGTCTTTGTTTAAAAAAAAAAGTATTTATCAAAATCAATTTATTTTTACAGTTAATAAAGGGTGGTAATGTAGCACTTATTTATCAATCATAACATCATAGAAATTCCTAAACATTTCGGAACAGGAGTATGAAATAAAACAGAAGTGACTGATTTTTGCAACAAAAGTTATAAGTTCATAAACAGTAAAAATAAATTGATTCTGATGGATACATTTTTTAAACAAAGATTGAAAGTTAAGTGGAAAAAAGAAATAAAATATTAAATATTTCGAAAATGTTAACTTTTGGATAATACATTATCGGGTTAAATCAATTCAAATAACAGTACCTATAACTCCCTGAGAGGATAACATCTAATTACCAGTAACCCTGGCCCAGGATAGGAAAGGTTGGCGTAGACAAAAGGAGGCTTATACCCAGCAGTGGGTCATGGAAGGCTGACGATGATGATGTTGATGACCAGTAACCCTATAAATATATTTTTTTAAAAACCGGTTGTTTTTCGGAGCTCATAGCTAGGCAACGATTAGAGGTAGATAAAAATTGTAAAAGCCAAAGTTGTAGAGAATTTTATCAGTTTTCATTATGTAGTACAACAAAATTTAATACGACGCACCGTTATTGAGATTTAAGCAAAAAACCAAAAAAACGGGACCTTCTTGGGCCCCCCTCCCTCTGGCTTCGATCCTATGGTCTAGGACTTTTAGTATGTTTATCTCCTAACTAGTCCAAACAAAGATCCATAACAAAATTTTCCGCTTTCGACTTTTCCATCTACAGTATGGGAGTGTGCATTCATTGACTAGACTATTAACGCCACATGACATTCTCATCTTATTTATATTTGCTTGAAGGGAATCATGCGGGTTGGGCTGGGCGGGCGCGCTGAGCACCGACGCTAACGGTCTTGCGGCGGGCGTGCGCGTGCGCCTGTCGCGGCTGTCGGCGCGGCGCGTGCGCGTGCTGGCGTTGTGCGCGCGCGCCGGCTGCTACCAGCCCGGCGCCGGCCTCGCGCTGCGCACACTGAGAGGGGACCGCGTCATCGACCACGACCCCGTCTCCGACACCTCGCTCCTCATCGTCTCCGACACAGCTTCCTAGGCTACTTCCACTCGCCACTTTTGTTTTGTGGTTCGTAAGTCGCTGAATATAAGGCGCCGTAGGGCTCGTGCAGCGTGCCGGCGATATCGCGCGACTTCGGTTGCTCCGACTCGCGGCGACTCGATTGAAAGTATGTAACTAAATGTTGTAGTGCAGCGTGCCCGCGACTTGTATCGCGCGACATCGCGTCGCGGGCACGCTGCACTACGACATTTAGTTACAACTTTCAATCGAGTCGCCGCGAGTCGGTGCTACCGAAGTCGCGCGACATCGCCGGCACGTTACACGAGCCCATAGGGACCACCTCGCTCCGCGTCCGCTTCCTAGCCACTCGCCCTTGTTTTGTGAACGTAGGATCGTAAGTCGCGGAATATAGGCGCCATTTTTTTTGGTACAATATTTTTAACTAGGTACTGCAACAGATAAAAATGTTAGTATTTTGTTGCTCCACTTCGTAACACATATTTAAAAAAATGTGTTGTGTTTATAATAACAGAAAAGGAAACTATGCTGTCTAATAAGTTTCCGATTGTCCCTATCTGCTAACTAGAGACCGACCGAAACTGAATTTACCAAAAGCCGTGTATGTCAAGAGATCGCAACCGTGCCAAAGAAAAAATACATTCCATGCCGACTTTCAATTAAAGACATTCATTGCTCAAACGTATTATTTCGAGAAAATATAAAAACTAACCTTTATACTTCAACGTAAGTAACGTACCTACTACTTTATATCTCTGCTATTATCTGTCCAAGCAACTATGATTCAAGCTTCATAATCTAATCGTTGTTTTCTGAATTCGGGTCACGCACAGAGAAACATTCAGTTTATGCAAAATAACGAAGGTCTGGCTGTCGCGTGCTCTTCATCTAATCAATCCAATAATGTTATCGGTCGGTCTCAACCGGTCGATATCTGGCAAACAGCTAATTTTAAGCTATTAATGTAATTTGTGTAGGTGTAATATGAATGTATTATTTATTAAACTTTAGCAATACTGTCAATATTTCTTTTGTATATAATTTTTTTTTAAAGTTTAAAAAAATATTCACTATTAATAACAACAACATCTGTTATCACGAATACAGTTCCAAATATAATAAAAATACATTTTCATCATATTATCATTTATCCGTTATCATCTTCTGATAATATAAACGCGGAAGTTCGGATGCGAGTTGGTATGTTTGTTACTCAATCACACATTATTAATTTAAATACTCTTTCCGAAATACGACTAACACATTTTGAACCATAGATCCAGCTAGTATAATAATTATAGAATATTAAATTTGAACTGCACCCCTTTAACTATTTATTAATTCATTTACACAACATATACATAGCAAGGAAACTTAAAATATAGTAAAACTAAGTACAGAAATTTCTTCCAGTAGACCCGCGAAAGTAAAAATGTAGTAAATCATTCCCAGTGTCACGTTTTAATTGTATCGCGTATACATAAATGGTTATATTTCTTGTATATAGTAATGTAGAATATGTAAATTTATAATTTTAGATTACACTCTAAACAAACTCAAAAACATGTTACCAGGTACGTAGATTCAATGTAGCGATTATTTATAGCTACTCGGCTGTTTTACGATAAGCGATACTTGTACAAAAGCATAAAATTACAGTATGTTGATAAAATTTATAATTATTTTTTTCACTTCCTCTTTTTTATTTTTTTATTACTTATAAAGTTCGTAGTTTATGCTGAATGTGGGATAAAAACAGTTTTCATGCTCTAGCCCGTCCACCGTGGTCACAACCAGAGTATAAATGCAACCAAATACTATATTTACTCTGAATCAAGTCAATTTTACCTAATAAATCATCAAAGGCGAGGTTTCGTATTCCCCTGTTTTCTCCGTCAAAACTAAGCCGAATGTATTTTTTTCATCAAGTGTTTAAAAAGGAAGTAAACTATGTCGGAACGTTTTGGTTGTTTTAAAAATGCATTGTTATATTTTAATACTGAGCGTCGTAGGGCAATTTTAAGGATTTTCATGGGATCCTAACTTCTACATTAAAAAATATTTCCAAAAATATTAGAAAGTAGTATTCCACTACCTACTACGTTTGTATGTATCACCACCCGTATTTCCTCTTAATTGTCGTGATACGAGAATAAGCCAATATAATCAACATCCTGTATTTATCCAATACTAAATGCATCTATAAAATACTTGGGAGTAACAATATCTCATACTGCAATAGGTAGGTAAATACGGCACAAAAAAGAAATGTTTAAGTTTACTCTGAAATCATAGATTAACAATGAAATTCAGATTTGTTTTCGTATTAGGTAAGTGTACAATATTTCATGGAGTAAATAATAATTTGAGTGAAAGTATTATTCTGTGTATACTTACATGTTTTGATAAGCAGACAGTAAGTATAAGTTTACAGTTATTGCTTGAATTTATTCTTTTTTTCCTTGTCTTACCAGATTAGTGTAGCTGTCGTATCGCAACACATTATTGTGTGGCACGACGATCATGCCATTTTCCGTCATGGCATTAGAGTCGATTTTACTGCTAAGCCGCGCCAATAGATATTTACATAAAAAATCTGAATACACCATGGTGCTTCTTTTTAATTAGTACGACTATTTCCTATAGCTACCTTTCTTACCTCTTATGCACTGAGAGCTGTGCTTCGATGAACATATCATTATTATCTCGCCAGTAGTCGCCAGCTTCGAAATTCACAGGGTTGTACGGGCTAGTATAGTCGGGGGCAGTGACTTATTAATTAGTCACTTTGCAATTCAATCCTAGGGATCGAATTGCAAAGTTTGTTTTTGAAACTATGTAGTTGGTCTTTTAGAGCTAAAATGTGAGATGCTTTGCGTGTACGGAACCCTCGGAGCGCGAATTGACTCGCACTTGGCCGGTTTTTTTTATCCCGACCCGACATCATTATAGGATTATAGGCTTCCTAAAGTTTGGGGTATTTAATCTGAGGTTTGGATGTATTGTAGTTGTAAACTCCATTTTTTCTTGATTGTCCTATTATGTAAACAATCTTCACAGTACTTTTTGTTGAATTTAGTTGAAATTAAATCAAATATTAGTTCAAACATAAACATTCTAAAGTAAAACATTTATTAACCACGAAAGCAATTTCCTAAAAAGTCTATTTTAATTTATATTGTTGTAAAATCAAAAAAGACATGGTAAGTTTGTTAGGACAATTAGGGATTTTCCGAGACCCAAATAAAAAAAAATGGGTACCTACTAATTAAACTGACGTTTTTTAATTAGAATTATTCACCTCTAAATAAATAAATTGCTTTCTAAATTACTAAGTCAGCCACAATCGACGCGCATCTGAATAAAACTATCTTAGCCACTATTTATCTTATAGTAAGCCACTCTAAATATAACTCAGCACGGCAATTATTTTTTAGCATCTAAATTTTTAATATACATTCAAGCAATAAACTTATAAAATATTGATATACGGCAACAAATAGTAATTAATAATTATTTTGGCTTCTTATTTTATAACTCATATACATGAATCGAATGGTGCTACACGTTACTGATTCTTTATCACCCAGTTGATTGACTGGTAGAAAAAGCCCTAGGCTTTAAGTCCGCCTTTTACTTTTTTTGTATTGAAGTTTAAAAAAATAAAAATAAATAAATGGCCCTCTCTCAATCCTTTCTGATAAATGGCCGGTCGCTGTCATTTGGCGCAGTCGCACCAAATCGTACGGTGGCCATTTTCATGACAAAAGAATTATGATCTACTAGCTGTTGCCCGTGGCTTCGACCGCGTGAGTTTCGCTTAGATGAAAAGTTTTTTATGTTCCAAACAGTTTCACATGTTTCGGATCTTCGATTTTTATACGTCTACAGAAAATGCTCATCAGATTAATCAAGTTTTGCTAAGGTGCCATTTCCATATACGTTATAGTGTAGCTGGTCTCTTGGAGTTATTCATCAGATGTTCCAGATCTTCAATTTTTATACGTCAGCTGAAAATGCTCATCAGGTTGAACGATTTTTCCTAAGGCGCCATTCCATATATATTATAGTGTAGCTGGTCTCTTGGAGCTTTTCATGAGATGTTCCAGATCTTCAATTTTTATACGTCAGTAGAAAATGCTCATTAGGTTGAATGACTTTTACTAAGGCGCCATTTCCATATATGTTATAGTGTAGCTGGTCTCTTGCAGTTCTTCATCAGATGTTCCAGATCTTCAATTTTTATACGTCAGCAGAAAATGCTCATCAGGAGGCACCATTTTCATATTTCTTATAGTTTAGCTAGCAGTTTTTAAAATCAATTATAGCCTATATGTTGCCCAGACTTAATAGCTATACAACCAACAAAGTTTCATTCAAATCCGTCTAGTAGTTTTTGCGTGAAATGCGTACATACATACAGACAGACAGAAAGACAAGAAATTCCGAAATTTTTTTTTGCTTTCTATTGTTCTTTTTAAGTGTCCCTCTATCCATTTTAGTCAAAAATAATCAATGTACAGACTAAATATTTTTACTGTTTTATTATATGTATAGATAGATTATTTCACATGCTGATATATAATATATGATTTTGAAAATTGAAGTTTCAATTATATTATTTTGAGGAGCTAGTTTTGAAGCTGTAAAACATAAAATGGTGATAAGTTGTAAAATCTGTGGATGAGTTATTAAATTTGGTGGCAATTTATAAAGTAGAAAGACAAGTAAAAATAATTGGTGATCTTTAATTGACGCTTACTTTAAAATATTTAGTGTACGTTGTAAAAAATACGAATTAGTATATTAGAGGCTAAATCATTATCCCGTTGCTTAGTTATAAAAAGAGAAGATTGATCACGGGGCCAAATAAAAATTCTGTGGCTAGATTTATTATTTCTCAAAAAAATTGCTCCAGATGTCTTCATAGATGGCGCTTATCTAAAGGCGAGAGAAAAAGTTTCATACAAAAAGCAAAAATTCACGGGATTGGCATTTAAAAAAAAATAAAACTTAGTAAAAAAAACATCTAAAAAGTATCAATTTTGTGATTTGTGCAACTGTCATACTGTTAGGTGATTTTTTTCTGCCTCTGGTTGACTAGATAAAGCGCACCATATAGGTTCAGCCATTATTACGACTCGGCTTTCATAAAACGCTATCTGTTGAGACTTTTTTATACTGATTTTTTTTCTTATTACAATATCCTATAGTGCGGTATACATTCAGAGAAAATATGTAGGTGTACATTTCGGGCGGGACCAAACGTAATATATGTATACCTACTTACTTACTAATATGGCTCATGCGCAAAATGTCTCATCACTATACGTTGGCGGGACATGGGACGATGATGATGCTGAGTGATGATGCGACACGGGTTACTCCTCGGTTGTACTTGTACCTCCCTAATTCCATAAACGCCTAATTCATTTCTGCGACACTCTGAATGTACGAAACGCTGTTTTATGCCACAGCTTAGAAATCAATAATTGGTCAAGTGCGTGTCGGGCCACGCGCGAAGTAGGGTTCCGAAGGTACCTATCCTGTAAAACTGCGGACACATAAACCTATATTTACTCCCAGTTTTATATAACTAATGAAAATAACCTAAGTATATACCATCATAAGAATAAAAATTATTCCTATGAAAACTTTTATATTAAAATCAATTTTGTAAGTTTATCGTCTATTACTCATCAACGTGTAAAGTAACCTACCGTGATAATTTTCCTTTTAAATTCATCATATTTCTAGTTATTACAATTTTTTTCATGTATCCAGCCTCCACCATTTTCCTGTTCGAGTAAATACCTATTTAGCAAACGGATTCCTAAAACAAAAAATTGTATTTACATACCTTCCACTTTAGGTGTAGGGGAGCCCCCCTAAAAAAAAATTTTTTTCCTATATTTATTCTACAGTTAACTCCGCGTAATAAATATGAATATCTATACCAAATTACAGTGTTCTAGTCTCTGAGATAAACTGCGGACAGACGGACAGACATGACGAAACTATAAGGGTTCCTGGTTTACTTCGGAACCCTAAAAAGATAAGATTCCTGATGAATTAAAAAATTGGGGCTAGCTTGAAGGCTAGTACTATTTTCTTTGTGGCTAACTACAGGTTACCGAACCACAGAAAAATAAATCAGTCGAAATGTGGACAAAAAAACTGTAGGAAACGGGGAAACTGAAATTTTCATATTTCAACATATTTTACTTCGCAAAGCAGTCCAGACGACCAAAAAAAGGGGGCAACGGACGTAGTTTTGGGGTTTTGGGTATTTATTTATGTCCCTGCCGTGCCGTCCTTGAAAATGTTTAAAAAGTTACTTGATGCCAATGATATACTAAATATATCATTGCTTGATGCATTCATTTTTATACATTGTCAACAATCAATCATGATTCGTTACAGTGTGACCGTTTTAAAAATGGACAAAATACCAAAAAATTGTGCTGCCTGCCAGTACTAAAAAATACTAAAAGGGAAAATTCAAAAATACCAAAATTATACTAAGATTTTTTTTTTAAATGCTACATAAAATACACATTTTAAAAACAAATATAAATAATCGTCTCTTAATTTCACAAATGAGCAAACAAAAAACGGCTATATGGTGCGCTTTTTCTTGTCAACCAAAGGCAGAAAAAAATCACCTAACAGTTTGACAGTTGCACGAATCACAAAATTGACACTTTTTAGATGTGTTTTTTATTAGGTTTTATTTTTTAAAAATGCCAATCCCGTGATTTTTTGCTTTTTGTAAGGACTCGCCTTTTACTTAAGCGCCATCTATGAAGTCATCTGGAACTATTTTTTTTTATTTGGGTCTCGGAAAATCCCTCCTTTTACGGTAAAGCAAAAAATAGGAAGCAGTGATGTACTGTTAAAAATTTCAAAGAATAAGCGATAACTCCTGTAAATATACTCAAGAATGGAAAAAACTTAAAAACCAGAGAAATTCTGAGATTTTTCGGAAATTTTTAAAAGAAGAAATTTGCGGGACGGAACTTTATCACTTCCGTGCTGCAAAAAATCGTGCAAAAGCTTAAAGTTTTTACATGAAAATACAAAAAAAAAACCAAAATAGGCAAAATAGTTAAAATTCTACCAATATTATACTAAAGGGCATGTTAGCCAGGGAAGTAGTGTCATAACGTGCAAATTTTGGTATCGGAAGAATTCACTTGGCACAGGTATTATATACATAAAGTTAAGCTAATTTAGCCCGGTAGCCATCCACCCCCCCCCCCCCCCTGGTGGGGGGGGGCATTCAAAGGTACACGCCGCCGCGCTTTATTTAAAAAATCATATTAGCTTCTATTTACCTACCACCTCGAGTTTGGTGTCATTCTCTAGTAAATCAGGCATGAGGAATTAATTTTTGAGACATTTAGTGTATAGTTTAATAGAAAAAAAGGAAAATATTGACGAAAATATCAAAATCGGTTTGTTATTTTTTTTATTCAACTGTCAATATTTCTTAAAATCCTAAATTTTGTACAAATAAAAAAATACTATATTAAAGAATATTTTTATACCTTTAAAAAATATATATACTTTAATATATAGAATTATCTAGATCTTTCTAAAAAAAATCGGACCTAGCCACCGCCGCGTATGGTACGCGGCGGTGGCTAGGAACTTTTCCAATCGTCTAGTTTCTCATCCTTTTGTTCACATATTATTTTGGTTTTATATGCAAAACATACAGAATATCTACTTTACTAAGTTATTGACTGTCTCTTATGGTCAGATGAATAAATATTAGTATTTTTAAGGTTCCGAAGTAAACATGGAACTTTTGGCTGTCAGTCCGTCTGTCCGAGGCTTAGCTCAGGGACTATTAATGTTAATGCTATCAAGTTGTAATTTGGTATAGATATACATATTAATTACGCGGATAGAACTGTAGATGGAAATAAATATTTTTAGGGCGGCTTCCTACAGCTAAATTGGGGATGATTTTTTATCTCAATTATACCATCGTGTGGGGTATCATTTGATAGGTTTTTTAAAAATATTATGGGTGTATGAACATCATATTATGATTTAGGGATCCGTTTGGACTTTAAAGTGCAAAATTTTGTTAATGTGGTGAAAATGCCTTCGCATACCGCTTCTCTTTTCGACAGTCGAGCAGTAAAGCGGCATGTGGGACGTGGAGCCACTAAAACACCCCGGTGTCTCTACATACCAATACTGAAGAGGTGGGAACGGTGGAGTTACCACCAATCTTCCACACTCTCCAGCCACGGCAGTGACCATCAAAGGTCACCCTAGATCGAGTATAATTACTCCGCCTGCCTTAAATAATAGCCTCTTATAAACGCGGACGATGGACCGATTACCAGGTCCATCGCCAGCCATTATCAGGGGGCATAAGATGGGAATAGCCACCGTTTCCACCTCTTCAGTATTGGTATGTAGAGGCACCGGGGTGTTTTTAGTGGGTCCAAGTCCCCCAAGTATGCGAAGGCATTTTCACCACATTAACAAAACTTTGCACTTTAAAGTCAAATATTTCACAAACGGATCCCTAAATCAAAATATGATATTTACACACTCATAATATTACTTAAAAGACCTATCAAATGATACCCCACACGATGGTATAATCGAGATAAAACAAAAATCATCCCCAGTTTAGGTGTAGGGGAGCCACCCCAAAAATTTTTTTTTTCCATGATTTTATTCTACAGTTCTATCCGCGTAATTAATATGTATATCTATACCAAATTACAACTTGATAGCATAAATAGTCTCTAAGCTAAGCCTCGGACAGACGGACGGACAGCCAAACGGACAGATATGACCACTATGACGAAACTATAAGGGTTCCATGTTTACTTCGGAACCCTAAAAATACTATTATTTATTCATCAGACCATAACAGACAGTCACTAACTAAGTAAAGTACATATTCTGTATATTTTGCATATAAAACCAAATTAATATGGTAACAAAAGGATTTTTTATCGAAGCCTACTTGCAGTTGGTCGCTACGT
The DNA here is from genome assembly GCA_018467065.1 of Ephestia elutella. Taxonomy (NCBI): domain Eukaryota; kingdom Metazoa; phylum Arthropoda; class Insecta; order Lepidoptera; family Pyralidae; genus Ephestia; species Ephestia elutella. Next base: position 11,566,539 of record CM031568.1, on the reverse strand, counting down.
CGACCTTTACTGCTTCACCGGAGGAAATATGGCGACAGCCTCGAGGGCCATACAGCCGAAACAGTAAAAGCACAAAGGGCTCCCAGGTGGGAACGAACCTCGGCTTTGGGCGTTACTCACAAAATGGCAAAGCGGTATATTGCTCAATTTGCCTGAAGGGCCTAAGGGGAAAAACGTCCTGGTGCCGCCGGGCGGTACCGTGTGAACGTTGAAGCGGTCCTACTACTTCGCACTCGATTCCGGCGAGTGCGGTGTCTGTTTGAATTACCCTGAGCCCTACTATTACCTCTAGAGTGATCGGAAGGGGGATTAGCAACCGTAATGGCACATTAGACAGAGATAAAGGTAATGGGGTCGTCTGGATCGGTAAGAACGTGCCGCGGCCGGCAGTGCCGGAATCGGCGGAAATTCGCGGTGTTGATTCGGTAATCGGCTGCGCGCCTGATTAGCGGATTTGGGTGGGAGGAGGAGCGCTCGAAAAAGCGTTCCGAGCATTCCTTGAAGTAGCGGACCATCGAGGGAAGCTCTAGGTCTCTGTGCAGATCGTAATTTCGCGCGTACCAGGAAGCCCTGGTCGCGCGGCGTGTGAATCTGTTTTGGACTACTTGCAACATGCGCAAGTTGGAGGGAGCCGCGTGTGCGAAAACAACAGTGGCGTAGGACATGACGGGACGGATGCAGGCCTTGTAGAGTGTCAGCATATTTCTAAACGACATTTTGGGATGCCTGATGACGGACGAGAGCCGGTTCAGAATGAACGCGGCCCGATTTTTGAACAAAAGGATGAGAGACTAGACGATTGGAAAAGTTCCTAGCCACCGCCGCGTACCATGTCCGATTTTTTTCAGAAAGATCTGTGATAACTTTATATATTAAAGTATACATTTTTTAAAAGCTAGATAAATATTCTTTAATATAGTATTTTATTTATTTGCACAAAATTCAGGATTTAAAAATATATTGACAGTTGAATAAAAAAACTAACAAACCGATTTTGATATTTTCGTCAATATTTTCCTTTTTTTCTATTAAACTATACACTAAATGTCTCAAAAATGAATTCCTCATGCCTGATTTACTAGAAAATGACACCAAACTCGAGGTGGGAGGTAAATAGAAGCTAATATGATTTTTTAACTAAAGCGCGGCGGCGTGTACCTTTGAATGCCCCCCCTACCCACCAGGGGGATGGTTGGCTTGGTTGGGGGATGGCTACCGGGCTAAATTAGCTTAACTTCATGTATATAACACCTGTGCCAAGTGAATTCTTCCGATACCAAAATTTGCAGGTTCCATACATTGGATGACACTACTTCCCGGGCTATGTTGCATAGCAGGCTATATCATGAGCAGTTCCCCAAAAATCAGAAATAATATCAAAAACCGATTAACACCAGGGTGATTTCACGTACTTTACAAAAAATCGTTTCGCGTCTGTTTAAAAATTAATAGCTATATTATTAAATTATTTTTGCTATTGTACACGTATCTCGTATGTTAAAGAAGATAGTGCCATGTGAAATAATTGCAAATATTACATAATAATGTTAAAAAACAGTTCAAAATATGTTCAAACGTCATTCCCTTTCATGTCTAAAAGTGTCATACGTCAATATAATTTCGTATTGCAGCCGAGGCATTAGACGTCATCCGATAAAATTTATATTACAATATTCATGAAGGTGTTATTTACCATATCTTATATTACAACGCATTGTGAACATTCACATAAAAAGATACTCGAAGATTAAAGTTTTGTTACGTACATTCCATCATTACCCGCGTATGGTGTCAAACGATTAAAATATAACCGACCGAGTGCAGTACGTAAGCGTGGATACGTTCCCCGCGCCCCTCTCAGATTGCTTGATTACGCGAGACAAAGCGCACGTGCCCCGACAAGCTCCGCGAAAAATATTGAGAAAAACATAACAGAGGTAAGATTTTGTCATGTTTCTCGCTCATTCCCTTTCATGATATAACTAAGAAAGTAGTATTTTTGTTGCAACCATTTATCACTTACGTTAATAATCGTAAAAGTAACTTCTTCATTATGTGTTCATTTTAAGGTTAATCAAATGCGTTCTAGAAATATCGGCACAAAACTCCCCTATCGTCATTCCCCGTAACATCATTCCCTGCATTTGAAGTAAATCGGGAATGACTGTAATGCGAAAGGAATGATTTTTCTGTAGGAAAGTGCTCAAATTGTGACAAAAGTTTTATTTTTCTTCCAGTAATTCAGTAATTCTTGGACAACGATATTGTTTCCTCATCGTTGTTTCTGGTTTGCAAATTTAATACTTTGAAAAAATGAGTGCCCATAAAGGTAATAATATTATCATATTACTCTGTGAATTTGTTGCAATCTTAACTGATATAAGTAGTGCTTGATCTTTTTCATGGTCACCTCTTGACTACTTGTTTGCACATTTTCATGAACCGTCATCATGAAAATATGCAAACAAGTTGTCTGGGTACTATTTTTCAAGAAATTGTAAAATTAATAAAAGTATAATATGTCGACCATGTCTACACACCGTCGGTTTTCTTTGCAGAAAATATAATTATCGAGGAATCTGAGGAAAGCTCTAGTGATATCACCGAAGATCTTGCAAGCATCGACTTTTCAGAACGTTGTGTTACATTCCCTACAGTTAAACCAATTCTAGCTTCTGATGAATCTACACCAGACTTAGATTCAGACGGAGAGATTGTTAAAAAGCAGGAACAAGATAAAGGAACTAACACTGAAGTACCTTGGAATAATATGCAAGATGTACATCATTTTTACATGTTCGCAATCATTGTTGCTCAAACCTTGGTCAACATTCCTCAAGATCGTCGCGAATCATGTAGAAAAGAAATTATGGAACTAATGCTAAGTTACATGTTGAAATAACAGTTGTCAAGATCATTTTACTTATTTGATTGTATTGTAATAAGAAATACTAATTATTATTATGTTATCTAAGAATTCGTTGAATTTTAAAAACTAATCTTTTTTTCTTTTACATAATGTTGTTAAAGTTAATTACTTAAATAACAATAATTAATCATTCTTCCAAAGATACAACCAAATAAATAATATCGTTAATTACCAAATGATGTTTTATTCTTTTGTGATATATAAACTATCATTCCACGTCATCATCCCTCATTCCCTGTTCAAAGAACGTCATTTCCTGACAATGTTCGTCATTCCCGACTCAACATAATTTCTTTTCAGCAGTATAACTTACTGAATACTTTTCAAAATTAAGTGCCTATAGCAGGAAAGTGAATATTACAATGATTTTTATCAATTTTAACATTCACATAATAAATTTAAGATGATTTTTTAAAATATGCAAAAATAAATCAAATGAATCCAAGTACGTGAAATCACCCACCATCATATATTTGTTTTTTGTGATCTTGTTATGGTACAAAAATACAATAATATCGCTTAATATTGTATAATGGCGATACTGACATGGCGCCCGTACTTATGTTCAGAAATTATGATACAGAAAATCACATTATCACATACAATGCTCGATATTTTCATTATATTTTAGAAAATTAATTAAAGTAAATGTTCTAAATACATGTTACATGCAATATTACAAAAAACATATGTGTATCCATCCATACTAATATTATAAATGTGAAAGTTTGGATGTGAGTTTGTGAATTTGTGAGTTTGTGAGGATGTTTGTTACTCAATCACGCAAAATCTACTGGACAGATTTCGATGAAATTTGGTACAGAGGTAGATAATGACCTGGAATAGCACATAGGCTACTTTTTATCCCGGGAAAAAGCACTGTTCCCGTGGGAAATTCACGCGGGCGAAGCCGCGGGCAAAAGCTAGTTTCACATAAATAGATGAACAATAAATAAAATAAACAATTCTTTCCCGCGGGCACGTATGTAATAAAAGTACATTTTTGAACGTACCGGAAATCGGAACTGTCAAATGAAGCGCGTCAACGTCAAATCATAATGGGTGTTGGCCATTTTGGCGGAACTCGCCTAACCTTCATTACGATTTTGTTGACTAAATGTACCATATAAAGGCTACGAATTTATCGGATTTACTTAAGGCATTGATACTGACCCAAAAAATGAAAAGTTCATATCGGTGCTTATGATATAGCCGGCTCCCCATACATTTGTGCAACAACCCCTTGTTGCAAGTTTAGTACTAATATCATTTAATATTATTCTCTAATGCCCCAATTATACTAAATTAGTGATGAAAATACCAATAAAGGTGACACTGATTCGCTGCTAATGACACGGGGGGAAGGGTGCAAATCGACGCTTCTTTCTGCCTTCCTGCATCTTGCCGTCCCGTGGTGGGGGCGAAAAATGGTAGAATGTTTAAGGTGAACGCAGACTTGGCCGCACCGCAGTCGTCGCATTGAATAGGTACAAGAAAAAAATAAAAAATTGAGATTGCGAAAGGAACTAATGTGACGCTCAGGAAACATTTTGCTCAAATTTATTTAGTTTTCGCTTACTATAGTTACTTTTTGTTATTGATTGAGAAGCAAAGTGAATGCTTCTTTTATATTAAATAAAGTTTTGATTTAACAAACCATTGATTTTTTAATAATTGCAAATTTATTTCGTGACGCTCAGGAACAAAAACTCGTGCCTACCTAACTAAAATCTTAGTTATTTATTCACGTGTGCTCTAAACTTATAACATATTATATTTATCATAAATTTTAAGAATGGTATTATTAATTCCAGTAAGTTTCAAGACACTACTAGGACATAATATTTTTTGTGGAATTCCTTAGCGTCACGAGCAATCTTCCCGAGAATGATTCAGTTGTTTATTAATAGAGGAAGAAGAAAATCAAATGCCAACAAGCGTTATAAAGTTCGGCCGGCGCGGCCGGCCTCTGGATGCGAATGACGTCACCCGCACCGCAGCGTCGGATGTCATCAGCTGCGGCTTGGGGAATTCGGCCGTGTCAAGTACTGCTGCGGCGACTGCGGTGCGGCACAAGTCTACGTTCACCTTAAAGAGCCATAAGTAGGCAACACATGGCATTTCGTCACTTTCCGAGACCCAAATAAAAAAAAATAGTTCCAGTTGAATTCATAGGTGGCGCTTAGTAAAAGGCGAGGCCATTCAAAAAGCAAAATGGCACGGTATTGGCATTAAAAAAAATAAAACCTAATAAAAAAACATCTAAAAAGTATCAATATTGTGATTTGTGCAACTATCAAACTGTTATGTGATTTTTTCTGCCTCTGGCTGACAATAAAATGTGCACAACATAGTTTACAGCCATTATTACGACTCGGCTTTCAATAAAACGCCATCTGTTGAGACTTTTTTATACTGATTTTTTTTTCTTTATTTTTGCTGTCAGAAAAATCTCTCATTGACAGACAACTAACCGGAAATGTCAATATATCCAATGGCAGTAATTTCGAATATTCTTTGATAGTAGGTAAGGTACTTACCAAAAATTATCATGTTCATAAAATTTTCAAGTCTACAAAATAAATAATTCATGCAGATCAAAATATTACAAACTGTACATTCTGAAATTACAAATAATTATATTATGTTTTAAATATGACTACCTAACCCATAGACTTATATTTATAATATAACCGCTTTTAGGACAATTTTTTTGCGTAAAATGGTTAGGTGAAATTATCGAATCAAGTATCGATTACCAATTTAATGACACGTTGAACTGAACTTTTTTTTAAATTTTGGTTTATCATATGAAATAATTATTTAAGAATACAAAACATGCAGAACAGAATATGACTTTTGCTGTATCGTTCTGCTTTGATTATTTATATTCTGGTGCACTAAGCTAAAGTTAGTATAGATATTTCGATGTAAATAGTTGTAGTACATAGTTGTACATAATATTATTTATTTTGTGTCCATTACATAATAAAACCTATTCATAAAACACTCCACGGCCTACGGACTAAAATATCTAACATGATTTTTTAATCGAGTTATAATCGATTATGAATGGCAGTATCGAACGAGTTGAGTTGCTAGAGTAGGTAGAGGAGTAGTGGTAAAATAAATGGGTGGGCGTCCATCTTGAAATTTGTTGGATTTGAGCCGGTCTAGTTGTGATAAAAGTGTATTTTGTAGCTTTGACTTCACGTTAATTTATAGTTTTCAACAAGTTTCATGTATGCCGCAACTATTTATTGTTTAGAATAGGATTAACTACAGTAATGTGTTAGGTATGATTATGTGCTGAAACATTCGATCATTTGACGAGTAATGGCGTGCGTTCTTCTCTGGGAAGACACTTTCAAATTTTGTTTCATAGCGTGAGATCAATGAATAGTTATGATATTTACAAGAGTTTAAACAGTATTGAGTTTTAGTGTACTTAGTGCCAATGATTTTAAATAATATTAGCTGATGTAGCCCGAATTTACTGAGCTGGATGTCATTTTTAGGTTATACATCACAATACTTTAATTGAGCGCTCGTAGTCATAACGCTTACAATTTAGTGAAAAATTGGTGGATACATTTTATGACCTAGTGCGTTTTTGTTGTGAACCTGGCAAATGACGTTAAAATTTATTTTTATTTACAGTATCATTACTCAAGACATATGCGATTTCCGGAAAGAGTATCGCTGATAAAACCTTAGGTTGGCAGAGGTATAGTGCGATGGCAGTTCCTAGTAGAGCCCGGGTCTATGCCGATGTCAACTCACAGAAACCTAGAGAATACTGGGACTACGAAAGCTACGTGGTTGACTGGGGCAACCAAGAAGATTACCAGTTAGTTCGAAAACTTGGCCGCGGAAAATACAGTGAAGTATTTGAGGCAATAAATATCACAAATAATGAAAAGTGTGTAGTTAAAATATTGAAGGTAAGAGTGTATCTCTTATTGTTGTTCAATGCCCGTTTTAAGCTTGCTATGCTATATAATTGCCTATTTGCCTACGTAGTAGTATATATGTATTTATATATATAAATAATAATAAGTCATCATGGGATTTTTGAGTAATCAACTCCTGCTGGTTGTCAATCTGATCAAAGATTATATTGGATACTAGTTGTCGTCCTCGGCTTCGCTCGCGTGAATTTCCCACGGGAACAGTGCTTTTTCCCGGGATGAAAGGTACCCTATGTCCTTTTCCGTACTTCCAGCTATGTGTATGCGAAATTTCAGGAAGATTGATTCAGTAGATAAAGCGTGAAGAGGTAACAAACAAACTCACTTTCACATTTATAATATTAGTTAGGATAAGGCATTTAAACTAGGCTTACCATAGGTCCTGGTTTCTGGCCAGTTTGGTATTTTGTAAGTTTAAACTTGGGAAGTTCACATGTGGTCCTTACAACCTTTGCAAGGTGTAAATTATGAAAAAGCTAACAAATTATGCAGGATGTTAATGTGCATAAATATGGGCTGTGTATGATCTGGCCACCCAATGCTCCACCGAGGGGATACATAGATAATTTATTTATTGATATCAAAAAGACACACACACACACATTACTATTACAATAATATGAGAAATACAAAGACAGCAATATATAAGAGGGAGGGGTTTTGTACACCACCACTATCAGTGTCCTGGTTTTAACCTTTATGATTACCTTTCCTGTGACGTGATACGTAGCAACCCTAATTTAACAAGTTTACTGGAGAGTAAACTGCTATAACAATTAAACTTTTTTGTCTCACGTTTACTGTTGGTAAAGTGTTTAATACTTGTTAGAGATGCCAAGTTAAAAGATCAAATTGTTTTATGTTGTTTGTGCTAATTATTTATTTTTAATTCCACATTTTAAAAATTAATTTTATCTTTATGGAATTTTTATGTTTTCTGTAACATTGCAAATAGACTTTCATTATCATGTGTTTCATTATCAACTTTAATGACAGCAAAACTCGGTCTATTCTCTCGAATTCTAGTGTGCATAAGGCCTCCAAGTTAAAGTAGGTAGCGTAATTTGTGCAAAAATTATTTATTATTCATTTTCCAATCTTCTGTGTTCTTTTACATAGTATTACTTTGTTTACAGCCTGTCAAAAAGAAGAAGATAAAAAGAGAAATAAAAATATTAGAAAACTTAAGAGGAGGCACAAATATAATTACTTTACAAGCAGTAGTCAAAGATCCTGTTTCCCGTACTCCAGCCCTAATTTTTGAACATGTGAACAACACCGATTTTAAGCAACTATATCAAACTCTTTCAGATTATGATATAAGGTAAATTTTTAATCTTAATTTTTTCTTGTTATAATTTTATTATGTACATGTTTATTGCTTATGTATATAATGTATATAATAATTGTGTTTTTCAGATATTATTTGTATGAACTTTTGAAGGCATTAGATTATTGCCATAGTATGGGCATAATGCATAGAGATGTGAAGCCACATAACGTAATGATTGATCATGATAACAGAAAGTTACGTCTAATTGACTGGGGTTTAGCAGAGTTCTATCATCCAGGGCAAGAGTACAATGTTCGTGTTGCTTCTAGATACTTTAAGGTAGGTCCAAAAAATCCATCATGCAATAAACCAATAGGACCAAATTTGGCTCTTATGTTTAATTTTTTTTTTATTTCAGGGCCCTGAACTTTTGGTGGATTACCAAATGTATGACTACTCTTTAGATATGTGGTCATTAGGATGTATGTTAGCATCCATGATCTTCCGTAAGGAGCCATTCTTCCATGGTCATGACAACTATGACCAACTGGTGCGTATTGCTAAAGTGCTGGGCACTGAAGAGCTATTTGAATATTTGGATAAATATCATATAGAACTGGATCCTCGATTTAATGATATACTTGGAAGGTAAGTGTATTGGAACTTGAAAAACACTAACAGTTTGTCCAAGTTGCTGAACTCTTGTGCTTATAATTTTATTTTTTACAGACATTCTCGTAAACGGTGGGAGCGGTTTGTTCACTCTGAAAATCAGCATTTGGTTTCTCCTGAAGCTTTAGACTTCCTTGACCGTCTTCTGCGTTATGACCATTATGAGCGTTATACAGCTCGCGAGGCAATGGATCATCCTTACTTTTGTAAGTGTTTTCAAGTTGAGCATTGATGTTTTAGATCTCACTAATCAGAATCGTAATGGCGCCGCCTTACCTTGGGACACGAACCTGGCACAGTACTTATATAGATACATTTAAGGATTCCTTATGCAAAAAGTGGTTTGACTAGATTCTCTAATTTATTCCAAACTAGCTTTTCCCCATGTCTTTGCCTGCGTGAATTTCATCTGTTAATGCTCACTTATGCTATTTATTTATTAATTTTTGCTATATATAGAACCACTCTGAAAAATTTCAAGTTTCTACATCCAGCAGTTTCGTCTCTGCATTGATATACCAACTAGTCATCAAGTAATTTTATATATATGTATAAATAGAAAAACAAGATTATTTTATAGTTAATATCGTATCTGTTAGTTTGTTCTTGAATGGATGTTTATCACTGCTAAATGTCTCACTTAAAAACTTTCACCAGTTTTTAAGTTAGACATTCAGCAAGAGAACTGTGAACAACATCAAATTTAAGTTTTGCATGATACGATGAACATAGAATAATAAAAATGTTTTTCCTTCTATTAGCTCTATAAATACCTCTCCTATGTCCATGAAAACTCCTAAAGTCTATTTATTCATAATTGTCCTATTATGTAAACAATCTTCACAGTACTTTTTGTAGAATTTTGTTGAAAATAAATCAAATATTAGTTTAAACCTAAACATTCTAAAGTAAAACATTTATTAACCACGAAAGTAATTTCCTTAAAGTCTATTTAATTTATATTGTTGTAAAATCATAAAAAGACATGGTAAGATTGTTTACATGATAGGACAATTATGAATAATTGGACTTTCTGTAGAGAAATTACCCAATTACAGTTTCGTTATTGTGTAGATATAATATATATATACTGTTACATTTTAGTAAAAAAATAAATAATATGTATTTCAGATCCAATTGTTAAGGAGCAGGGTCGAATGGTGTCCTCAACTTCCCCAACTCCTAATGCATTGCAAGGACCAATAAATTCTGCAGAATAATTGTTATGAAGAGATAGCAATCCTCTTTAAATAATGCTATGTATTGAATATATACCTGTACAAGATTCCAGATGACACTGTAAGATGAACACCAAATGAAAAGGCCACTGGTGGTGTAATACCTACACTAGGAACACAGTGAAATCACCATCTCTGTTCAAGTTACATCTCCTATGTAATACCAATGTTTGATAAATGAAAATATAATTTGGAAAGACAATATAATTTAGTGTTTAATATTAGTAAATCTGGTTTATGCATTGTTTTAAAAGTGTATCTCTGGTATAAACTGTTGAATCAAGTCCATGAAGTGATCATGAACTGAAGCTGTTACTTTGTGAGTATCTAGTGTGGTGGGCGGGTAAATTGTTGAAGTGAAAACTGAAACATCATTTTTTTATGAGAAAATCAATATTAAGTATTGAGATATTGAAAAACATCTCGGTTTCATTGCACTTGATCTTTTGCATTTATTAACCTATGGTATTGATATTGTAATTACTTGTATAATATAATATTGATAACATCTGCATACCACTTGCAAGTACTGGTTAGCAGCTTTTCGTTGGTACTTTTATTTAAAATTTTGTATTTATGTAATAGAAGTAAACTGTAGATATGTGTGATATAAATACAAAATTTTAAGATGATTAATTAATCGTTTTCTTTTATTACATATTTTATAATAAAGGAGACCAGTAACTTCTAATGATTAGACAATGTCGAATAAAATATTGTTTCTATTAGCATATTTTAGTAAGTTACGTTAGCTGTCCTTATACATAATATACCTAGCTAAATCAAATCGTATCTTCAATTTGAAGGCGAGCCTCATTGATTATAATTTATTTTTAGTGTGATAACTGGAAGTTGTTGCATCAAAATTTTCTTAATAAACAATACTAACTTTTGCCTGAAAATGTTTCGATTATTTACATGGATTTGTTTTTTTTGGGACCTAAAATACGATAATTTCGCCAAGAGTAAGAGAATAAAATATTCCTTGTAAAGCTGTGATTTTCACGATTCTATTAGAAATAATAGCTCGCCTAACTGTGTCACAATTTTGTGCAAGGCAATGGTAGCCTCCAACAATACACGCACAACACTATCGGCAGGTCCCTAACGTCCCTATTGATAAGGTGGTGCCACGCCCAGCCTAGCTTTTGAGCCATATATTTTGAGTTGGGCCTATTAAATCTGTTAATACACACCTAAAAGGCATAAGCATTTCCACAAAACATAGCAATGCAGTCAGCATTGCTATGTTTTATGGCAATGCTTAGCCTCTGGCCAAAGAGAAGCTTCCAGTTTAGTCACAATAGGTACTTATCCGCTCCGACGTCCGCCCGCTCGCGTAATTTTTAACTTCAACGTCCCGGCGAGCGCAAAAAAAGAACGCAATACGCTGCGATATTTTCAATAATATTTATCTTACGAACAATAACCTCTACACAAGCCGAAAAAATTGTATAGACTCTGTATATAATGTACATAATACCTGTATCGGTAAAATAATGTAATAGTTCAGGTTTATTAAGCAAAAAAATGTTAAACACACATCAATGGTAAAAATTTCTGTAATTTTATGAGAAAACTTACTACAAATGAATATATCGACACTGTGTAACAATTCCAAATATTAGGAAATATACTACACTATATTGTCTTCAAATTAGCACCAAAAGTTAATCACTGCAAGCACTTTGTACTTACAAAATAAATAAAACAATCAACACACCTTACAAAAATACCACGACACCATTCAGACGACTCGAGTACCTATGCCGCCCGGCAAGATGGCTGCCGAATTAGGCTCCTCACAGACATCGTCAGGATTGCAAATGAATACTTGATATTTTAACTATTCGGTTTTAATAAAAATAATAAACACACAGTTATGACAAATATTTTATTTTATAATTTTTTTTTATTATATACACTATGTAAAACAAACTATTCGGTGTTAATAAAAATAATAAACACACAGTTATGACAAATATTTTATTTTATAATATATTTTTTTATTATATACACTATATAAAGCAAAGTCAGGTTTGTTTGAATACTTATAACTCTAGAACGGCTCGACAGATTTCCATGGATTTTGATTTCTTGTATTTATCTTCGTCCCGCCCGATTTACGTTGCGCCCTCACAACTTGAAGTACGCTAAAACAAAAAGTAAAGAAATAAACATTAATAAATAAATAATAAAATATGCTTAAAATCATAACAGCTTACAATCATAACTTTCACCACAGTAAAAGAAACCAAACCACCGAAGAATATTCGAAAACTCATTTTAACGTTTGTATACACCCTAATTGTCGGACATTTGTCGTTACCATGTTGAGAGCAAAATAATCCTGTGAATCAGGTTGCAATTTTATCAATCCTGTTAACTATGTTAAATATTTATTATAAAATGATATAAGTATACGTTTGTTATTATATTTTTGTTGATATTATGACAAGATTAGAACATAATAGTGCTAAAAAGATTTAATCGGCAAACGGAAAGTCAGCCATTGCTCATAATGATTTCAAAACAACATTTTCAAAATGCAAATAACATCGTAAAACCTAACGAAATACATTTTATCTGTATAAAATCTTTTAGCACACATTCTGAAGATTATTTTCATGTATAATTTTAATAAAAATAAAAGTACTTACGACATATTTTCACAATATAAACACAGCGTCCCGACAGGCATGAACACAACAATGGAAGTAGTGGGAAGTACAGCCATTTGACAGCCATAGAATATTTCAATATTTGACACTGGCAAAGAAATCTCTTCATACAGCTTTGGCTGAATGAATCTAGTTTCGTTCAAACATTGTATTTTTACTCTATGGGTCATATATACGGCGCAAAAAATTATTGAATGAGCGCGCTCGGTACTGGCAACCAAAGAGGCCGGGGACGTTAGACGGGAAAAAAAAAACGGCAACTATAGTGGCCGGGACGTCGGAGCGGTTAAATTAGTCTTTTTGAAATAAAATCAAAAAGCTGATGAGCCGAGAATCAGCTACTTACTTATCACTGTGTAGTCGTAAAACTGGTGCCATTTGTAGTGTTACGTACGACATATGACCAATAGCGGATTTAGGGAGGAGGGGAGGGGGAGGGCACGGGGGCACGTCGTTTTGTCGGGTGTTTATTTCTTTCCTTTCTTTTAAGGATTTATATGTCCTTCCTCTTCAGCCTCTTTCTTCTGTAGGCAGGTCATTAGGGTGGACCTGAAGTCTACCCCGCTATTTTTTAGCAGCCACAAGGATCTCCTCCTTTACTGTGTTCATTTGTAGGTGGCTGTGTATTTCGTCGTTTCGTTAGTAATAAACCACGGTACACTGGAAATTGGTCCGAGTATTACATTCTGCATTCTTTGCAAGATCGAGATGTTGGAGTTACCTCAACTTCCCCACAGGCTGTAACCATGTCCAAATTGGCTTGAGGATAATTTTGTAGATCAATGAGGATAGATTTGTAACGTAATGTCTGTAGACAATTTGCTGTTGCGTCCGATTAGCCATTGTAGGTTTTTAAATCGGTAGTTGAGTTCCTCTCTTACTTTTGACATGGTTCTTCCAAATAAGGCGCCGGTCGAGATGGAGTCCCAGGTATTTGACACAATCTTTGTGGGGTAGGGTTTTGTCACGTTTTGTCGTCTAGTTGTACTGGCGGACAGTCACCTTTACGCAGAGTGAATGTAATGTGTATGTCGCAGTCGGATTGTATAATCCGCCGTATTACATTACGGCTAGCCGTTTTGTAATACGGCGGTTCAACGATTAGCCGGATTGAATGTGGCTGAATGAAAATCCGCCGAAATGAATTCGGCACCATGCGGTCTTCAACGCGGCTAGCCGTAATGTAATATAGCGGGTCATTAGCCGCCACTTTGTCAGTTTTTAGTTCCCTTTTTTAACACTCGTGGCGCTGCCTGACGTAGGCGTATAACTTTGATAATAATTCTTGATTGCTAAAGAATATCGTAAAAAGAAAATCTGTTACATAGCCTTTTTTTTATTAAAATAGATTTTCATTTTAACATCGTTATAATTTATAAGTATGGTCACCCTAAATTCTAAATACTTAGTAGTACGATACGGTTTAACATGGGCCGCCATATTGAAGAACGTATCGCAGTGACAATCCGGCTAATCGTTGAACCGCCGTATTACAAAACGGCGCTGTTTTGTAAAACGACTAGCCGTAATGTAATACGGCGGATTATACAATCCGACTGCGACATGTACAGACTTGGTTGCGCTAGCCTTTATTCTCAACCGTTTCAGCCACTTTGACACTTCGTGGAGTTGTTGTTGGAGCATGTTGGTGGAGGCCACTACAGGGTCTGCGTTGGTAACCAATATTGCGGTGTCATCATCGTACGTAGCTGTAGTTACGTCATCCGCACTATACTATACTTATAGTAGGTCTGCTGTGTAGAGGGTATAAAGAACTGGTCCTCGCCTACTTTGACTTGGAACAATCGTTGAGTAATTCCAGGTAGCTATGGGGTAAATAATTCCTTATTTTATAGATCAATCCTTTATGCCACACTCGGTCAAATGCTTGTTGTATGTCCAGGAATGCTAAAGAACAGTATTCTTTTTTTACTAGGCTGTGTCTTATTCTGTCACAAACCCTGTGAATTTGTTGATAGCGCAGTAAATAGAGCGAACCTTCCCTAGGGGTTAATTACGTGCGGTCCAGTAACTCAATTTTTTTATATTATTGTTTAGGATGGTTGTAAGTATTTAAAATAAATATGGCACAATTGAATAGCTTTTGCACTCGCCGCCAAATTGGAAAAATAAAAAAAATTACCACTTTGTTCGGTTTTTCGCTTATATTTTCTTTTAAGTGCATTTTCACTAGAAAAGTGTTCTACACAATGTTGTAGAAAATTAAATTTGCCGTTATTTACATTTTATATTTTGTTTCTAGGACTAACAGTTTTCGAGAAAAAAAAAATCTCATTTTTCAAACATTCTAGTCATGACCTATTCTAGGAGAAAAAGTAGCAGAACAAACATCGTAGGGAATTTAATTACCTGCAAAACGCAATTGCATATTTCTTAACCAATCCTGCAAGGTGGAGAGTAAAACTAAATGATAAAACAACGGAAATTGTTTTTTGCTATAATATTTTACTTTTTACTAACTGAACCTCGCTCTCATGGAAATTTCGGGATATAAAGTACCTAATGTGCTAGTACTGATATTTTTCTACTAGCATAACAAATTTAATCGAAATCCGTCTAGTAGATTTTGTGTGAAATATCACATCCAAACTTTCCCATTTATAGTGTGATTCATTGCAGGTGAGTAACCGGTACCTGATTGGGACACTGTAAAAGTGTCTGTGGACATTATCAAGTACAGATATTAGATAATATTTGCTTCATCAGTCTGTCTGTCTGTATGTACGCGTTTCACGCAAAAACTACTGCACGGATTTGAATGAAACTTTTTTTGTTGTATAGCTATTAAGTCTGGGCAACATATAGGCTATAATTGATTTTGAAAACTGGAACACCTGATGAAGAACCTTAACAGAACAGCTAAACTATAAAATAAATGGAAATGGCGCCTTAGCAAAAGTCGTTCAACCTGATGAGCATTTTCTGTTGACGTATAAAAATCGAAGATCAGGATCATCTGAAGAAGAACTCCAAGAGACCAGCTACACTATTACATATATGGAAATGGCGCCATAACAAAAGTCGTTCAACCTGATGAGCATTTTCTTTTTCCCATTCATCAACATTTATTCCCGCGGGACACGGGATAACCAAATGGCTGCAATGTTGAGTACTGGAGTTTAGGCTACTACAGTTTGGAACACAAAAACATTTTTCATCTAAGTTAAACTCACGCGAGCAAAGCCGCGGGCAACAGCTAGTTCCGAATAATATGATATATCATGCCATCCATTGCCAAGCCAGGGTTATTCCCAAAGTACTCCATTCTTTTGTTCTAAAAAGATAAGAATCTCATACATGTGTTCCCAAGTTACTCCACGAAATTATTATTATTTAAAAATATTCATTATTTTGTTCCCATTCTACTCCATAGGTATTTCAATTTATTCTCAATGTACTCCGCAGATAATTTGATATCAATTCTCAAACTACTCCATCCAGTCACAAATCGTTCAAACAATATCGTTCTGATTAAAGTTCTGAATAAGATTCTAAATTAAAGAGAAAAAGTTGAAAGCAAATTTGAATTGAAAATGTGTGCGTAATAGATTGTTAAAATGGATGTACAACGAATGTGAGTCGCAACCTAGCTGCTAATTTTAAGTTTTTTCAAAAATATAATTTTATCAGTTACTTCTTGAGTTTCTCTCATGTCAATCGCAATAATCATGAATCTCTTTGGTGGAAAATATGTAAAAAAAAAGCTCATTTATGAATATGTTTTTGATTTTTGAATATGTTTAATTGTTGGATTATAGGTCATATATAAATGTTGATTATTGAATTGTAAAGTTTTTTATTTATATATATTATAAATTGTCTTCATACATAAAAATATTGTAAGCTTTTGAGCCTGACTGTACTATACGTCAGCTACACTTTTTATTCTGATTAATGCTTTTTGATATTAAAATCCCGTGGAGTACTTTGAGTACATTTTAACATTACCGCGGAGTAAGAAAAAATAATATTTTAAATTAAGTTTCATTCGAAACTTAATTTAAAATATTATTTTTTTCATGGAGTAGTTAGGAAAAATTTTTTGGAGTACTCTGGGAATAACCCCCAAGCCATTGGTGCAGATACAAACCCCTGCCAGATATTATAACTTTACTAAATTACAGTCATGTTTGTTTAATTATAATAGCTGAATTTAATAATATTTTGAGAGGTCCCTAAAGGTGCTTTTGACCTATAAAATTCACTTTTGCTATCCATATTACCTGCATAAACAACTAAGATTCAAACTTCATGCGTAGTCACTAATCTTTTTTACACGTATATCCCACACAGAGAAACATTCAGCATTTTTGAAATAAGGCAGGTTGGTCGTCGCTCGTCGCGGGCTCTTGGTCTATTTATGTGCCAAAAATTCCATGAAATTCTGACAAGTTCTGACATTTCAAATCAAACTGACGTAAAACGTTTCGATTTCTTAAATTTTGGCCAGTGAAAAAATAAGTTTAAGTTTTCATGACAACAAAATTGCGCCAAGTGCACTAAAAATGATAAAATATTTTTTTTTCCCAAAAAATGAACCGACTTCCATTGTAAAACTTAAAATCATGAAATAACTTAAAGGCAGATTAATCAAAAATAAAAATGTATTGGCATGCTACTTACTGAATGAGGTGAAGCCAAATTAAAAATTAAATCATCTAAATTAACATTAAATTGCCTAATATCCTTACTCCTTGCACTTGGCACCGACTTCACCTCATTCAGTAGGTAGCATGCCAATACATTTCTTTTTGATTAATCTGCTTATTTATTTATTTATTTATTTAGCTTAAGGCACGCATACAGTGTTTACATATAGTATTATATAATAAATTACAGTAACATGTAGTTTACTTCAATATGTAAATACCAATTATCAGCGAGCACAACTTTTACCAATAATACAATTCGCTGCCGTAAATGGAAGAAAATAATAATAAATTTAAAAAGTATAACTTTACCAATAATACAATTCGCTGCCGTAAATGGAAGAAAATAATGATAAAATTAAAAAGTATCACTTATGTAAATACCAATTATCAGCGAGCACAACTTTTACCAATAATACAATTCGCTGCCGTAAATGAAAGAAAATAATAATAAAATTAAAAAGTATTACTTATGAAAAAGCTTATAAAATAATATAAAAGGTGTAAGCCATAAAATTTTCAGAGGACTACAGTTTTAGTTCTTTATCAATGTTTTTCAGTATTTTACGTTTGAATGTATTGCGGTTGTCGTGAAGAATATCAATTTCGGGAATTTTATTGTTTATTTCATTGTATGTAGTGCATATTCTAGTTAGAGGTTGATGTATGCCAAGGTTTGTTCTAGAGTATGGTAGGGTGAAAGTTTTAGTTATGGGTTTGCGAGGATATTTAAAAGGAACCGTAAAATTGATTGAGTTTAATATTTCAATAGAATTAACTTTATTATGAAGAATATTATGTAAGAAAATGAGATCTGAGATAGTACGTCGTGTTTTAAGACTGGTTATATGAAAGAAGGAAAGACGTTGCTCGTAGGGTTGACTGGGAGCAATACTGTGAGTAACGCACGGTGCCTGGTGAACGCGCGCTGGATACTCTCTATTCTCTGTGACGCAGCGGCGTAGACTAGCCCGGGAAGTAGTGTCATGACGTGCAAATTTTGGTATCGGAAGAATTCACTTGGCACAGGTGTTATATACATGAAGTTAAGCTAATTTAGCCCGGTAGCCATCCACCCCCCCCTGGTGGGTAGGTAGGGGGGGCATTCAAAGGTACACGCCGCCGCGCTTTAGTTAAAAAATCATATCAGCTTCTATTTACCTACCACCTCGAGTTTGGTGTCATTTTCTAGTAAATCAGGCATGAGGAATTCATTTTTGAGACATTTAGTATATAGTTTAATGGAAAAAAAGGAAAATATTGACGAAAATATCAAAATCGGTTTGTTATTTTTTTTATTCAACTGTCAATATTTTTGAAAATCCTGAATTTTGTGCAAATAAAAAAATACTATATTAAAGGATATTTATCTAGCTTTTAAAAAATATATACTTTCATATATAAAGTTATCATAGATGTTTCTGAAAAAAATCGGACATGGTACGCGGCGGTGCCTAGGAACTTTTACAGTAGTCTAGTTTCTCATCCTTTTGTTGACATATTAATTTGGTTTTATATGCAAAATATACAGAACTTGTACTTTACTTAGTTATTGACTGTCTATTATGGTCTGATGAATAAATAATAGTATTTTTAGGGTTCCGAAGTAAACATGGAACCCTTATAGTTTCGTCATGTCTGTCCGTCCGTCTGTCCGAGACTTAGCTCAGAGACTATTAATGCTATCAAGTTGTAATTTGGTATAGATATACATATTAATTACGCGGATAGAAATGTAGAATAAAATCATGAAACAAAAAATTTTTTTAGGGCGGTTCCCCTACGGCTAAAGAAGGGATGATTTTTTTTTATCTCGATTATACCATCGTGTCTCATTTGATAGGTTTTTCAAAAATATTATGAGTATGTGAACATCATATTTTGATTTAGGGATCCGTTTGTGAAATATTTGACTTTAAAGTGCAAAATTTTGTCAATGTGGTGAAAATGCTATGTGAAAATACCTTCGCATACCGCTTCACTTCTCGACAGTCGAGCAGTGAAGCGGCATGTGGGACTTGGACCCACTAAAAACACCCCGGTGCCTCTACATACCAATACAGAAGAGGTGGGAACGGTGGAGTTACCACCAATCTTCCACACTCTCCAGCCATGGCAGTGACCTTCAAATGTCACCCTGCATCGAGTATAAATACTCCGCCTGCCTTAAATAATAGCCTCTTAAAAACGCGGACGATGGACCGATTACCAGGTCCATCGCCAGCCATTATCAAGGGGGCATAAGATGGGCATAGGCCCTTCTTCTCCGGCCCGGCCGACAGAGCTTCTCGTTGTTGCTCTGCCTCTTCTTTCTTTGGCATTATAGTATCACTGAATATCTATGCTTTATTGTGACCTAGGGCGCGATTTTCTTCACGCCATAAAAAGGCCCAGAAATAATTTTTGCCTCTAGATCCCATGGCAAGGACCCAACAAAAATACAAGCAGCGTCTGCAGAAACTGTGCGATATCCTCGTATTGTACAGATAGCCCTTTGGGGTCTACGCAACAACATTATGCTCTCCTTTTTTAAATCATCTGCGCATATTGGGACTCCATATAATGCCATCGACCGTACGACACCAGTATAGAGGCGTCGCGCGGGTGTATTAGGCAGTAATCCTGGACGACGCAGATGCCGATTTCAAGAGTTTCGGAGCCATATTCTTGAAATGATCGGAGAACTTCCATTTGGCATCCAGGATTAGGCTTCATAGTTCTAGGGTTCATTCAGGCGAGGTACTTCATAGTTCCACCAATAGCGATATTGACCCCACCTACCACTATGCTCGCATTTTCTGGCGGTGCATGTCTAGGACGATAAAAACATAGGGCATGGGATGCGGAACGCCACATGACATTTCCCAGCATCGCCATCCGTCTTTCCCTGGGTACTCGACGTGCCTTTCTGACAAGTAGGAGTCCACAATGCACAGCACACTCTACATGTACACCCTAGTAAACAGCTCTTAGGAGATGAAGCCGAGAACTGGCTTCCATCGGCGGAACATTCTCTAGCTGTCAGTATTTTTTAGAGAACAGCGCACTTGCGGATTTGGGATAGGAAATGGAATTAAATAAATGGAAACCAAAGTGGACTATTGCACCAGTTGCTGCTACCGCTTATCGTGAACTGATTCGGTGCAAGCCACGGTGCGGTGTTAGGTGCAGCTGTCAAAATTCAATTGAAATGAACCAAATTATGCCACTGTGGTGGGAAATGTCGGTAATATAATAAAATAATTGGTCAAGTCCGTATCGAACCACCATTGTAGAGTTCCAAAGGTGCCTGCCTACTCTGTACAAATGTGGATATATACATCAACTCAAATTAACTACTGACTATAATACAAGGTATATATACCATACCATCATATTCAATGAAATATGTATGTTCCTACAAATATTTTTCATACTATAATCGATTTTGTAAGTTTATCGTCTATTACTAGTTAAAGTGTAAAGCCTACATAATAGTGATAGTTTTCCTTTTAAATTTATTATCTTTACTACGTATCATGATACTTTTTCCCGTATCCACCGACAACTATTTTCCTATTCGAGAGGGGGGACACTTGACTCTTAACAGAATTTTGCACTTTAAAGTCAAATATTTCACAAACGGATCCCTAAATCAAAATATGATGTTCACACACTCATAATATTTTTGAAAAACCTATCAAATGATACCCCACACGATGGTATAATCGAGATAAAAAAAAAACATCCCCACTTTAGCCGTAGGGGAACCGCCCTAAAAAAAATTTTTTTCATGATTTTATTCTACATTTCTATCCGCGTAATTAATATGTATATCTATACCAAATTACAACTTGATAGCATTAATAGTCTCTGAGCTAAGTCTCGGATAGACGGACGGACAGCCAAACGGACAGACATGACGAAACTATAAGGGTTCCATGTTTACTTCGGAACCCTAAAAATACTATTATTTATTCATCAGACCATAAGAGACAGTCAATAACTAAGTAAAGTACATATTCTGTATATTTTGCATATAAAACCTAATTAATATGTCAACAAAAGGATGAGAAACTAGACTACTGTAAAAGTTCCTAGGCACCGCCGCGTACCATGTCCGATTTTTTTCAGAAACATCTAGGATAACTTTATATATTAAAGTATATATTTTTTAAAAGCTAGATAAATATCCTTTAATATAGTATTTTTTTATTTGCACAAAATTCAGGATTTTCAAAAATATTGACAGTTGAATAAAAAAAATAACAAACTGATTTTGATATTTTCGTCAATATTTTCCTTTTTTCTATTAAACTATATACTAAATGTCTCAAAAATGAATTCCTCATGCCTGATTTACTAGAAAATGACACCAAACTCGAGGTGGTAGGTAAATATAAGCTGATATGATTTTTTAACTAAAGCGCGGCGGCGTGTACCTTTGAATGCCCCCCCTACCTACCCACCAGGGGGGGGTGGAAGGCTACCGGGCTAAATTAGCTTAACTTCATGTATATAACACCTGTGCCAAGTGAATTCTTCCGATACCAAAATTTGCAGGTTCCATACATTGGATGACACTACTTCCCGGGCTAGACTGGATTCCAGGTTACAGAAGCAAATTCGAGGCGACTACGTACCAAACTGTTATATAGGATTATTCGGCACCTAGATTTAAATCCTTTTAATGTACGTTTTATAAAACCAAGCATTTTTGCACTATGGTTTACTATGTTGTGTATATGTGTCGCAAACTTAAGTTTCTCGTCTAAAATTATTCCCAGGTCTCTAACTTCTGAAACGTTACAAAGGTTTTCTCCATTCAGTGTATAAGTACTTTTAATCACATTTGTTTTTTTTGTAAATCTGATATAAGTACACTTGCTGGGGTTCAGTATCATACCATTTGAAGTACACCAGTTATTAATACTATCTAAGTCTTCTTGGAGGAGTTCTATATCATTCAAGGTTTTAATGGTGCGGTAAATTTTCAGGTCATCTGCAAATAAGGAAACTTTACTATGGTGTATATTATTTGTAATATCGTTGATAAAAATTAGAAATAAAATCGGCCCTAGGTGAGATCCCTGAGGGACTCCAGATTCTGCATAAAACTGTTTTGACTCATGACCGTTGACTACTACAACCTGAGTTCTTTTAGTAAGGTATGAATTGAACCAGTCCAGCAAGGAGCCTCCTATACCATAAGCTCTCAATTTTTTAATTAAAATAGTATGATTCACTTTATCGAAAGCATTGCTGAAATCGGTGTAAATAGTGTCGATTTGCTCACCAGAATCAACTCTACGAGAAATATCAGATACCATCGCAACTAGATTTGTTTCTACATCGCAACTAGATTTGTTTCTACTATTAAGTTATTTCATGATTTTAAGTTTTACAATGGAAGTCGGTTCATTTTTTTGGGAAAAAAAATATCTTTTTGATATAACAGAGTCGGTCTCATACAAAAGTACTTTTACCAGTAGTTTTGCTAATAATTTTGAATTCACCCTGAATTTATGACGACCTCCCTCCGTGGCCTTGGTCATCACGCCGCCGGACTACCACACCGGAGGTCCCGGGTTCGATCCCCGGTCGTGTCAAGATGGAGAATGATCCTTTTTCACCCACATATTTTATTAATATCATTACCATAGAGTATATATATATATATTATATCTGAGATCAATCGATTATCGACTAAAAGAATATATTAAGTATGAATCTTTATTACAAAATACGAACATTTCTCTACTTTTATATTGCTGCGGGCCCGAAATGCGTACGTACATTACTCGTCGCCTCAGTGCTTGTTTGTTCTATCTACCAAATTTATCAAAAATGAACTTTGAATGCAGTATTGTTAGAAATTAAATTTCAGTCCTGTTAGATAAAAAATATTTATAACTTTTTACTCTTAAAATAACAAAAAATTAATTCCAATTTTATTTGTCACACGACACTGTAATGAAATGTTAGTGCTTGTTTGTTCTATATCCAGCGATTGTTTTATGTCCTCACTCGTATAGGACGTTCAGAGCTTGCTTGTTCTATGTCCACTCAACCGACCAATCATAGCCCGCGACGTCATGTCCGCCATTTTGTTTGATTGTCACTGTGGCAGGAGACATCGCAACAAGTACTTTGTTGCTCCCGAAAATAATTCGAAAAAACTTGTTTTGACGAAGTTTTTGGTGTTTAATCTTATTTTATACATACATAAATTGTTTAAAAGTAAGTCACGGTCTGATTATAAACAAGAATTCAATCAGACGCTGCCTCAGAGTGTGCAGTAAGCACTTTTAAATTTTCACTTGAGTTCGTTTTGAATTTATAACAGGGTGTTGTTTTTCAGCGACTTTGTTGAACCATCTCCAAGCTAAGTCCAAGAGTGTTATCGTATAAGTACATTGCTATTCTTAGTAATGTCAAAGAATATAAGTAGGTATTACTAGCAACCGCCCGCGTAGAATTCGATTCTCCGACTCCGCTCAGCTCAGCTCAGCTGTTTGTAACTCAATACCTGCATTTGGTTTTTGGCAGCAACACGGTACTATTAACTAGTTAAGGTTTACACTCCTCAATTATTGAGCTATTGTGAACGGAGTAGGGAGTCTTTCGGGACCGGGACCGGTCCTAGACGCCAAAACTTGCTTGCTTCGTGTGCAAGTTTTTTTCATGAACTATGCGGTGGAATAAAGAAAGCATAGCCCTAAAAACATAACAGTCCTCTTTAGGCAATCGTGTTAAAAATACTAAAGTTAGTAAGTAGTAAACTAATTGAGTTCAGCATAGTGTTTTTTTCTTTTTCTTTTAAACCTATAAAACATCTTATTAACTAAAATAGTTTTGCTTTTTTATTTGTTATGAATAATATCGTGAATTAAACACCACCCTGTATAATATACCTGGGAGATAGAACAATTAAGCACGCAAATATGATATAGTCACTTTGTCCTATGTCGAATGTGGTAATGTTCTATGTCCACATTCGTAATTATTTTTGTGCATTTTTGTTCTATCTCCACATAAAAACTGTAATAAAAGGTATAATAATTTCCCTTCTACAGATAAAAGTTATAACCATTAATTCATAGGTAACTCATGTATTTTTAAAGACCTTCAAAAGTAGAAGCTAAAGCCTTTTTAAATAAATACAGCAAAAAACGCTTCTCCTGTAAAATTTGACTGATGGTAGATAGAACAAACAAGCACTGAAGCGACGTACTGTCATCACTATTATGTGCGTAATTATAAAGGTTTCGTGGTTTGCAATAATTGAAAATCGATAGATTTAGTTTGTGAAATCAATTAAATGGTAATCTCTTTTTCGAAGTACAGCGGGCAGAGCGACATCTTTGTAAGTAACTACGAACTTAAAATGGAATATAATATCTGACCGTGCTTCCTATATTTAGTTGGGAAAAAGATTAATAGATGGCGTAATTATAATTTAAAAAAAAATCGCATTGAAAGTTTCACCCTCATGTTCATTGGGCGGTTTTAAAAAAAATTGCCCGTTACTTATACTTAGTGGAGTCCTTATTTTTGTTATCTGAATATAATTGATAAGATACTTAAAGATTATGAAATGAGTTAACTATATTTAATAAATACAGGGTGTTTTTTAAATCATTGGCATCCTTTCTACTGGTGAAAGTACTCATGAACATGAGCAACTCTTTGTATAGGACCGACTCAATCCGATGGAAAAAAAAATCAGCTGTTCCATACATTTCGGGTGAGTAGGTATTGGAAAATAGTATGGAACAGCAGATTTTTTTTCCATCGGATTGAGTCGGTCCCATACAAAAAGTTGTTCATGTTCATGAGTACTTTCACCAGTAGAAAGGATGCCAATGATTTAAAAAACACCCTGTATACATGATAATAAACGCCAATAATATCAATATGTTTTCAACAGTGATCCACAATCCATTCCATTAAGTAACGATTTAAATTGTACATATATTTTTTTATATATAAAATATATATACAGGATGTTTTTTAAATCATTGGCATCCTTTCTACTGGTGAAAGTACTCATGAACATGAGCAACTTTTTGTATGGGACCGACTCAATCCGATGGAAAAAAAAGACAGCTGTTCCATACATTTCCGGTGAGTAGGTATTGGAAAATAGTATGGAACAGCAGATTTTTTTTTCCATCGGATTGAGTCGGTCCCATACAAAAAGTTGCTCATGTTCATGAGTACTTTCACCAGTAGAAAGGATGCCAATGATTTAAAAAACATCCTGTATAAAACATATATGTATATATAATTTTTTTTAATAAATATAGTTAACTCATTTAATAATCTTTAAGTTTCTTATCAATTATATTCTCAGATGTAGTTAATTAAGAATAAGGACTTCATTAAGTAACGGGCCATTTTTTTTTTAAACTGCCCATTTATCTTTTCATTCTTACATTGTTAAATCCAGTAGCGGCTTTAGGGGGGGGCGCGTTTGGGCGACGGCCCAGGGCGCCGAACGTCAAGGGGCGCCGCAGGCGCCCCTCGTCGTCCGGTGAGGGACGCCACAGCCGCCCCCTTGTTGTCGGTGAGGGGCGAGAAGAAGGAGAGGCGCCTCAAAGGGTCGTCACAAAGGGCCGCCGCAGGCGCCTCTTTATTTATTACACGCTAGCTTTTGCCCGCGGCTCGCTCGCGTGCTTTTTCCCGGGATGATAAGTACCCTATGGGAGTTTTCAGTACTTCCAACTATGTGTATGCGAAAGATGGAAGATTGGTTTAGTAGATAAAGCGTAACGATGTGCCGCCGAGAATTTCTCGGTTTCCGAAAATTTCTTTCATGGAAAATTTCCGAAACTTTCCAGAAATTTTCGGGAACGTTTTCTCCCAATTTTTTGCCAAAGTCTGTCTGTCAAAACATAAGACTGTTTGACGCGAATAGAACCGCGGGAAACAGCTAGTACTAAAATATTTTTCTCTAAAAAATTCCTGAAATTTCTTGGATAATTTCCGGGGAATAAAATTCTCATAAAATTTCTTGGAAATTTCTTAGAAATTTTCTCGGGAATGAAATTCTCAAGAAATTTCTTGGGAATTTCTCGGAAATTTCTTAGGAAAATTTCCCCAGAATATGGAAAATATGCATTTCCCATCATCCGATTTTCGTGTAAATTTTAGTGATTGTTTCCCATCATCCGATTTTCGTGTAAATTTTAGTGATTGTCAATCTTCTTATTTTAAAGACAGCTGCAAAAAGAAAATCCCCTTTTTTAAAATTCAGGTACTTTTCCAACAATTTCCGTTTT
This sequence comes from Ephestia elutella, assembly GCA_018467065.1. Lineage (NCBI taxonomy): Eukaryota > Metazoa > Arthropoda > Insecta > Lepidoptera > Pyralidae > Ephestia > Ephestia elutella. The sequence goes on along the minus strand of CM031568.1, from coordinate 11,539,842 downwards.
AGGGAATATTTCCGAGAACGTTTCCTGACCGTTTCCAAAAATTCTCGAAAATTTCGGATAGGGCACATCACTAATAAAGCGTGAAGAGGCAACAAACAAATAAACAAACCAACAAATTCACTTTTGCAATTATAATATTAGTTAGGATTATTTTGAGTGAGACAAATTGGTCGTAAGAGAAATCCAAAAGCGCTTACGCTTAGGTCCTTTGTGCCAACTCCGCCATTTTCAAAAATAATTAAAAAAGCATCCTCGACTCGATTTTTATATGTTTATTGAATCTGCTCTCAAAATTTCGCTGGAATCGGTTGTGAAATGCGACCTCTAGAAGAGAACACAAAATATACAGACACCAAAGCATTCTAGGCAAAGCTCAATTACTTTATATCCTCGACATTACACCTGTGAATGTGAACAAACAAATAGCAAAACTTCCACTTCGCAAACTTTACACGCGTATCGAAGTTCTGACACTTTGAATCTTTTCAAAAAGGTTAGGCTACAGGGAAAACCGTTAAAAATATCGAACGCCAAAATCAAAAATTCGGAAAAAATTGTTTTTTTTTTGTCACCATTTCGCATTTTTTAGTTTTTGACTTTCTCGAATAATTCTTTTTGCACCTTATAGCACTCGTTAGCCCAGTGCTAAGTAATAAAAAATTGTGTTACAGGTACTTCATTCTTATAAATCTTAAATAAAATATACAAAAAAAACTTAAAACTCTCAATGTGCTCGATAGTCGTCTGAGGCACGAAATTTTATAATATATTTTTTACCCTTTGCCTTTTTTCGTATGGGTTTGAATAGTATTTAGGGGGCGCCATAGAAATCTCGCCCAGGGCGCTGGTAGTGCTAAAGCCGGCTCTGGTTAAATCTATTTAAAAGTTCGCTATTCAAAACCAAGTTCCTGGCAGTTTGTGTTTTATTTAGCTTACGATACGAAGTAAATAACGTCAAGCAAGAAACAAGTTGTTTGATTGAATCAAGATCCGCAACCTCACCCATGGAATTCCATGACCTCACCACCCCGCGCCACAGACAGCAGTTTCGGTGTGACTGATCTGTGACACGAGTTTCACTCATCGTCATTTGCGTGGCTGGGTTAGGTCATTGTTGTACATTTTCGCGACTTTCAGGGGGTCTAAAAAGGGCACTAACAAATCGAATATGATCTATATATTTAAAAATGAATCATATCAGACCACATTTAAGGTTAATTTTACAATATTTAGGAAATGAGAAATGCATCTCTGAATGATATCTGATTTGCTAAAGTTGCCTTTTTAGACCCCTAGTTCACCACTGTTACTGAGAGATCAATTAATCTATTATTAAAAGTCCAAAAAAGTTCGCAACATTTATTATTTATACATAAATATAGTAATTTTAATATTTTGAAGCAGGTAATTTTCCATAGCGAAGTCTACTATTAAATCCAAACATAATAATATTGTTTAATTTGTATCATATTCTTGCAAATCATTTAATATGTAACTTGGCAGTTTACAGTTAGACATTTCTGAAAAATTCCTACTGCATCCATAGCATAGGGATTTATAAATATATGGAAACAATGATGAATATTCATTTGAATTACTGTCACTGTTCCTATTTTGTGGTTGAATTAATGAAATCATTCTTGAATAACTTGTAGCGTCCAGAGCAGATAATTTCGATGTATATCCATTTAAATCACTCTGAAAATAAGGTGTATACTTAAATCAAGCAACAAAAATAAAGATCTGTTCCTAAATTTTTTTTGGCTACGAGTGGCATTTAATCTTTAGATGCAACTTACTTCAGACTGTTACAGCAAACAAGAGTTGTAAAGCCATTAATACTACTCAAATGCAAGTACTGCATTGGTAATTTGATGTGGTATTCACATAATCCCTAATAAGGTAACATTTTTAAGAACTCACTTCGCAGATTGCACATTTATTGCTCCTTTTATGGTCATTTATGCCAATTTTATCAGCCGTTTTACATATAGTTGATATGGTAGCTGGAAAGTTTTTTTGGAGGTCAGTGACAAATCCTTTTATCACTGATTGCAAACTATTTCCTTGTAGCTCTTGGTTATGCAAAACTTTCAATCCCTTTATATGTATGAAATTAATCAATTCTTCTTCGGTAATATCTTTGATGGGTCTCAATATCTTGACAGTGTTGTCTCTATTATCAGAAAATCCCTAAAAACGAAATAATAATTAAATATCATTTTTGTTCCAAAATTTCCAAGCCTGATTGAGTAGTTATTTATTGATCATGAATACTGTAAAAATTAGTAATATACAATATTCTTTGTAATTTGGTAAGTAAAAAATGTTTTTATCAGCTTAGCACACAGTGAATCATTGAGGTACTTACTATGTCATTTTGTATTTGAGATCCTCTACCGGTTGCAATGTTGGAGAGTAAATGTAGTGCCAATGTGGTTGTTGTTTCAGCAGTGAAAATAAATTTACAATCCAACTTCTGGGCAAATCTAATGAACAATTTTCTTTTAACTTTCAAAAGAAAATCATTTTGTGCACTGGGTGTCATACTACTTATAATTTGTTGAAACCTTATCATTGCATCAGTATTAATTTTTGGCACTGTATTTGCATCTGGTAGAGTACAATCAGAGTTAACATAATCTGATATATCTGATACATATACATCAAAGCCATAGTTTTGGCATATTTCTATAATAGAATTAGCAATTTTCAGATTTTCTTCCTCATTCTCATAACCTGCAAAAAAATCAATAAGAATTTTGAAATTGGCATTTGACCTTTCATTTTTACATAGCCCAGTTTTTGCATCAAGTGTAGCTTTTCCATTCCACACTGCATTTGCAGTAACATGGTTATTATGCTAGATTGGGTTTGACTCACTTCTCCACTTTGAAGTAAAAACTTTTAAATTATTAAAAAAAAAAGAACCTTAACAGCTCTACATCTCACAAGAGGATATGTGGACTTGAAAATACTTTTGTGTAGAGTTGATAAGCTCTAACAAAATAATCTATTTTAGTTCAAAGAGGATGTAATCACTATGTTTTATTTTAGTTATTCAAAGTTTTGTAGGTAGGTTTTTCTCTTCTTGTCGAGTTGGAATGGCTATGCAAATCAATTTGGACTAGTACTTGGCCACGCTGATCACCCTGTCGTTGGCCTCGTTCAAGTCCTTCACTGTGCAGGAAGTCGGGCATTTGGGACATGACAACAGGTAGGCCATAGTTAGGTAGGTAATAGGTATTATACGTTAGATAGTTATTGCGCCAAGTTACCTTTTAGATGCAAAAAGTACGGTATAATCCGCAGCTTTTTATGGTTATCTAAGACTAGCCCATTGTTAATTAGATCCAGCAATACGGTGGAACCGGGACCTCTAGTCAAACAAATCAAAACTTTTTCATTTGATGATAAAGTTTTATTTTTACCTATACATGCACGAAATTTGTGGTTGGTTCCGGTAAGAAAGCAAGATTCACAATAGGTATCTACTTTCCTTAAAATTATAGTTCCGACGGCATTACATTTCTTACAATATGTCATTGTATTTAATTATTTACAAAAACCTATTCACTGAATTTCAGGAATTGCACAACGAAACGACACGATACACAAAAAATTGACAGATGGATGAGTGAGAGACAGAAGAAAGAACGCAGTGACAGTGACGTTTGAATTTTCACATCATGGTTTTTCTTTTTTTTCAGTCTCGGAAAAAAAATATTTTTGTTTTTTTCGCATAGACTAGGCTGGCCTCACACAGCCGGACGGAATGTCTCTCAGAATTCAGAAACAGAATTCATATGCTCCACCACAGACATATAATGGGTGCCCTTTGTTTCGCTTAAAATTTTTGTCTCTAATTTCACTTCGCCGAACCTTATTGGCCTAAGCTTGTTATGCACAATTATTGTCTCGCCTAATTGATGTTTTTGCACAATAATAATTTAGCCTAATAATTATTAGATGCAATTTTTGAGTATCTATTATTAGATGTTCTAAAATCGTTTGACTTTTAAATTTTTACACGTAACGATATCCTCGTATAAATTTGTTTGAGACAATTATTACTTACTATTATAATCACTTCTTATAATTATAACTAATTGAATCATTATATTAGTAAATTTAATTATTACTATTAGTACCTTCTCACCGGCATGGGTACTGTGACATGTCTATCACAGCAGTGCCGGAGATAAGGACAGTCCAGTCTGTCGTCAATCATTTTCAGAATGATGTTAGTAATGCACTACTAATAATAATTCCAAAAATTCTTTATAAGTGACAGATCCGACTTAGAGCACCCCGACTCCACGTGGCTCAAGTTTGCCCTATACTAGAGTGTTATTCCTTCGCGCGGAACCAGAAGCTCGCGAAGGAGGTCCTGAGAAAATGAGGGCACGAGGTCGAGTGCACGAAAGAATCGAAGGGCCGACGGAGCGAGTCTTCTGGTGGAGCCACCCAGAAATACTTGCATGCTGCATGCTTGCTTGCTTGCTGCATGCCTGCTTGCATGCTGCATGCTTGCTTGCATGCTGCATGCTTGCTTGCGTGCTGCTTGCTTGCTTGCATGCTGCACGTTTTAGTTCACATGCCTAATATAACTTTCTTTTACTTCTCGACATTTTTCAAACACAAATGCATCAATGTTTAATTTAAGTCCCCCCTATTAGATTTAAATACTTTGTAATAATTATCAGAAATTATTATAAAAACCAATGAAACCATAGCGTGTTCTAACTTTGGATAACGCCATCTAGATTTTATTTAGGGAACTGAATTATGTTAGAAAAATCGAAATCAGAGTATATCAATAAAAACGCGAGTAATAATCGCGAGGTCTGAGTTCGCGGCGAACTACTAGTATTCTTTATTTTCAGACCATTAGGCCGGCCTCACACAGCCGGAACGCGTATGTTATGTGATCATCTATTCTCAGGTTTCGGCAGACGTATCTGTTTAAATGAAAGACGAAGTATTTATTCTCATCGCCCCTTTTAGCTTTAAATAACTAGTAGTTCGCCGCGAACTTAGACCTCGCGATTATTACTCGCGTTTTTATTGATATAGGTACTCTGATTTCGATTTTTCTAACATAATTCAGTTCCCTAAATAAAATCTAGATGGCGTTATCCAAAGAGAAGAGAACCATAGAACACGCTATGGTTTCGTTTACTAGATAATCGCGGACGTTTTTATTAATATTTCAAAAACTACTGAACCGATTTTGATGCCCAACGAACTTGAAAATTCTATTGATATTTCCTACATGCCTACCAAATTTCATCAAAATCGGACCATCGGTTCGGCAGTTATCGCGGTACAAACATACATACATACAAACAATGTGTTTCGCCCCCAACTCGATTTAGAGACCTTCGCTCGGTCAATAATAAAAAGAAACTCAAACGAAAACATTGGATTTATCCTCTACGAGCTCAACCTACATTTCCAGTAATTTACGGCGAGGAAATTACCTAAGTCTGTATCCCGATAAATTCTTTGATTACTACCGAATGTCTGTTGCACTTTCATCATTTGATATTAGGTGGAGAAAAAAATCAAAAAGAAATGTGTGTGAAATCATAATCTGGAATATTCCGTTCCGATCAATAGTATTGAAAACCAATAGTAGGTACCTATCGATAGTTTTGGTTATCATCAATACATGGAGGTAATAAGTATGTACTTTGTACAATTAATCAATAATCATCAATATTATTGCAAACTATTAGCTATCGATAGTATTGACAGTATCAATACTATCGATAGTGTGATTATTTTTCAAGGTCAATACTATCGATAGTCAACCAACACTAATCCACTAATCTTGGTTGGTCTTGGTGTGAACAAGGAGCAACTAGTACATGTAATTAAAGGTAGGTAGGTATTTGCCGGTGTTCGGAACCCAGGGCCTCCGGATGGCGGACGGGCTTAATGACCACTACGCCGCCGATTTAAACTAGGACCTTGATAAAACCAAACAAAAAAAAACCTCTTAGGTACACTTTTTATTTAACAGAAAATCTCACTCTAAGTTTTGTTAAACTTTGTTGAATGCAGCTATATCGATGCTTTGAACCTGTAAAGATAAACATTACGTTAGTAAGTATACAGGATATTATAGCTATAGTAAACACAAGCCAAGAAACTAGAGTAGGTAGGTACCTGTGTGTTACCATTGTACCATTCTATATGTCGCAGCATAATATATTTTAAATAAGACCGCGAAAGAGATGGCGAGATGACATCGAAAGTTATCTGCGGGATTGGAAGCGGGCTTCCCTCAACAGAGAATTGTGGAAGGAGAAAGGGGAGGCCTTTGCCCAGCAGTGGGACACATCACCAGGCTAAATAAAAAAAAATAAAAAAAAAGTAGAAGAAGCAAACTATACATATTATAATTTTCACTTACATAGTCTTCAATTTTTTCAATTTCTTCAGTTAACCAGTCCACAGAAACCTTCTCGTCTTCCACAACACATGAAATTTGAAGTTTGTGAATACCATAAGCTAATGGCACAAGTTTGGAAGCTCCCCAAAGCAAACCCTCAGTAGCAATGCTTCTCACAGCTTTTTCCATTTCAGCCATGTCAGTCTCATCATCCCAAGGCTTAACATCCAAAATAATGCTTGACTTGGCAATAAGGGCTGGTTCTGTAGAGAAAGTCATAATGATTTATTACTGACTACCTTTTGCCCGCGGCTTCGCCCGCGTGAATTTCCCACGGGAACAGTGCTTTTTCCCGGGATAAAAAGTAGCCTATGTGCTATTCCAGGTCATTATCTACCTCTGTACCAAATTTCATCGAAATCCGTCCAGTAGATTTTGCGTGATTGAGTAACAAACATCCTCACAAACTCACATCCAAACATTCGCATTTATAATATTAGTATGGATTACACAAGGGAACAATTTTTCGACTTTTTTTTGTTGCCTTAGAGTTACTAAGTTTTTTTGATAGACCTAAATGTGTAGAATATAGGTCTAATTATGAATTTCCCCCATCAGCTCAGATTTCAGAAAAAAATTGTGTCAAAAATTCAAAATTCTGTGTTACGTTAATAGTTTGGGATAGTATTGTAATTAGTAGTTCTATAATTTTTGACATGGTTTGTAGCTGTCAATATTATAATATTGTTCAATGTTACACAGCAATTTAATTTTAAATATTACAATTATTCTTTCCCCCCAAAAACTTTTTTGAAAGTTATGATAATTTCTTCATACATTTTACAGTTATAGTCATCATAATAATAGTTAGTAATTATCATTACTTTCAAAAAAGTTTTTGGGGGAAAGAATAACTGTAATATTTAAAATTAAATTGCTGTGTAACATTGAACAATATTATAATATTGACAGCTACAAACCATGTCAAAAATTATAGAACTACTAATTACAATACTATCCCAAACTATTAACGAAACACAGAATTTTGAATTTTTGACACAATTTTTCTGAAATCTGAGCTGATGGGGGAAATTCGTAATTGGACCTATATTCCAGACATATAGGTCTATCAAAAAAAACCAAGTAGCTTTTAAGCAACCAAAATGCTGTTGCCTTGTGTTATAATTAAAAATGTTGAACATTGTACAAGAAGTGAAGTTAGTTTAAGTTATTAATGTCAAACAACACAAAATGGCACTGGCTGAAGTAGTCTTAGCATTTTATTGACATGGTACTGCAATCTGCATGGTACCTACATCGAGGTTTTTGTAGGTACGTCATTGTTGTACAATTTGTGCATTACAGGAGATAGAGGATTCTGGAGTAGACATTTTGCGTCAACCTCATGAAAGGCTAATGACACAGATTTTTCTTAAGCATAAACTAGGAATACTTATCCCAAGTAAGTAAGTGCAAAAACGTAAGAAATCCTTATGTTTGCATTGTTTCCAACATTAAATGCTCACTTTTAGACTTTTTGGCATTGTAAGCAGCAAGCCGTTCCTCCCTTAATTTGGCAGCTTCGGCACTCTCTTCTTCATCATCAGACCCAAATAAATCAACACCATCATCAGAATCTTGTGTATCTGCAGGTGCAGGCTTGGAAGCTACTTGTGGCTACAATAACATAATTAAAAAAAATATATAAAATAGATATATAGCAAACAAAACATATTAGTACACATTAGATATTGATCATGTCAAGCTGTTAAACATGGAAGGCACCTGTTGCCCCGTGGCTCTGCCCAGGTAAAAAGTATATCTTATGTTTTTTTATATAACCATTGAGCCCCCATTTCAGCCCCTTGGTAGGTAGTTAATCTTTGAAGAAAAAGTAGTCTATGTTTGATACCAGGTCTATTTTTGTTCAGAATGACAAAAATGTGCTTATTTTATTTTATTTACTTTAGCATGCAGCATTTTTCCTACAATATATAATTATTTTCGTCTCGCGACTCTTGGTTCTGTCTGCCCCGTAAGGGATAAAGACGTGATTCTATGTATGTATGTATAATTATTTTCAAACTTGGTCCAGAATATTCAAAAGAAATCAAATTATACTTACTTGAGCTTGGGTAGCTGAGGGTTTTTTACAAGTTGATTCCAAGGACTCTACTCTTGCTTGAAGACTGACAACCAAGTTGCGTAAACCATCAATGGCTTTTTTAAGTTCAGCATTTTCCTTGGACAAACTATTAATTTTGTTGTTGAACTCTGTGTTTGGTACACCTGCCAAGGAAGCAACACTATCCATCTGAAAATTTAAACAATAGTTATTAAAATGCAAATGTGAATGTTAAAGATCTTTTTGTTTTTAAAACACACCAAGGAAGGATTAACTATCTCATATATCTATTTCATATATTAAAAAACTCAACAATCATTTTAAAAAGATGTGTGAATTTAAATAAACTCCATATTTACTCACACATTCAAGAGAATTTTTGATGTGTTGTCTAGCCTTTGCAACTTCATTGGCCAAAGACGACTGTGTTAATGTGAGTGATGGAACTCGAACCTATAAAGTGATATCAAGTCTATATAAGTTCATGACAAATACTTAATCTCAAAACAAAAAATAATTCTAATACATTGATATGAATTGTGACATTAATAATTTTGGTTATGATAGGTACTCACATACGTAGTAAATATATATTCCCAATTATGCCGCAAAAGAAGGGTAGAATAAGTAACACAAGAACAGTCTAGAATAACAAAGACCGAAAATTATACTAATGAATATACATGTCATACTATACCTTTGACAAGGATTCATAATATGCCTTTTCTGCATCATTGTAGATGGTTCTATCCAACCAAATCTTTTCATGAGCTAAAGCAGACATAATCTGTAATAAAATAATAGACATTACGGTCTACAACACTAGTGTAAAGATCAATTCTGGTCCACACAAACTAATGTATTATTATAGTGAGTTTCGAAGTAGTAGCATATACACAATATAATGTTAGCAATGCTGGAATTGCTTGTCATAGAGAAAAAACACTTGCTGCTTGTTCTTGTTTCTTCCCTTCCTCTAATTATTACCAACAAGCATGCAAAATTTCAGGAAGATTGGTTGAGTAGACAAAGCGTGAAGAGGAAACAAACAAACTTACTTTCGCATTTATAATATTAGGATTTAAAAAAGGAGGGAGAAAAGAGTTTTGCCTACAATTATAGGTTATAATAAAAAATGTTATTTTTTTAATAACATTATATGAATAAAAACTTACGGTAATTGGAAGTGGTGTTTTGGTGCTATCGAAAGCTGAACAGTAAGACTTAGAAAATAAAAATCAACTGCTAAATAATGACGAGTGGACCAAACTTTCGTCGGTTTTCAAGAAAAAGAGAATGGGTTGACTTGACTTGACATTAATTTGACACAAGAAGGACGACACACAACTGCACAAAACTATGAATGATGTGTCTACAAGGTGAGTGTCCACTGACCCGTTTCGTTCAGACCCAGGGTTGCCAGACGCCGACGGCTTGTCCTCGTACCGACATGGTCGGAAATCGGAATAAAAACTTTAAAAGTTTGCGAAAGTAAATTCCCAGCGGAAGAGTACAATTGCCGAAAAACGGTACAATTCTGCTTTCTGCTTATAACTCTCAGTGGAAGCAGCAATGTATGTATGTTCCTCTTTTCCAATTAAGATGCGGCCCAAAGCTTGTTATCCACAAATAAAAATTATTTGTACTTTTGTACTTATCAATAAAGGGTTTCTTGGGTAGCAAGCAGCAAATTACTTGGGATAGAGATAGATGGAGAGGAGAAGAGAAGGCCTATGTGGGACACAATATCTGGCTATTAAAAAAAAGAAAAAAGGATCCTATCAATAAATCTCGTACAATAATGTACGAGGATGGATGTAAGCTCGTACCTCGTACCGGGACCCCTAAATCTCGTACTTGTATGAGAAACCTTGTACAAGTACGAGATTTACACACCACACACACGTATCGCATGCACTGCACGGGTCGGCACGCATGTATTTATTGAACGTCCTTTGATGCTCTTCCTACGGTATTATATAATCTATACCTACGTGCGTAGGCGTCGTCAGGCCACCACCGCACTGGGTCGATGCCATGGCAAGCGTTGCGTTGCGTTGCGATCCATGGTTGCGTTGCGCCCAATCCAGTGCACAGATTTTTTTTGTTATACAAGAATTTTTAAGTTTGTGATCCAGTGTTCCGATCACATGAGTAGGTAAACTGTGGTTCCGTTCTGACACCTACCTAGTTGACGCGAAAACGTGCGTTGCGACACGGATTAGTAGGCGGTCACCTTTAACGTTGCCATCACAGATCGTTTTGAAAAACAAAAAAACAAAAAATTGTGCTGCCAGTACTAAAAAATACTAAAAGGAAAATAAAAGAAAAAACAAAATCGCACCAAGGTCTCATCAAGTACCTATTAGTCTATTCATTTTTGATTATTTCGCGGCAAAATTATTTATCATGCTTATTTAATTATTGTATCTGTGTTATGCCTATATATGAGTACATTAAAATACAATACCCTCCCCCTACCCCCCTCTTCGGCGTCCCCCCTTCCCGCCTTATAACGTGTCCCTTGTTACAAATTTTCTAAATTCTTAGGAAAACTACAAAAGTTAGGACGAATCAAAGGCTAAATCATTTATCAGCAAATTACCTACAAACAAGTTCCTACATTTATTTTGATATGAGAGTTATAGTTTCAAAGCTATGGTGTGTCAAAGTATACTAAAAATCAGCACTTTAGCAAAAATAAATCTTGTTTCAGAAGGAACAATTATGTTTTACATACATATTATTTTTTACAAGGAAGGAGATTAGATTAAATTTATTATTTGAAACAAATTAGTATCGTCAACATTATCTTCTACAGTTTTGCTGAAGCAACCAAGGCCCCCTGACAATGTATACACATGGTGGAGCAACTCAATTCAGCTTTGACTCATCCACATATATTTTTACACGCTTTTTCGTAGCTATACATGACACAATTTTCAGTATTGACTGTGGAGCTGGTGATTCTGCGGTGTATATGTGTCATAAAAAGTTATTATTCTTTATCCATCTTTAGTTTTCTGGGTATTATTTAAATTGTGATTAGATAGATAGATAGATCAACACTATAGTGCACCATTTGCATGAACTGATGATGTTATTTTTCGCTAGGTAATAAATTTTCTATCATTTTTGACGCACCATAGCTTTGAAACTATGACTCGTATCAAAAGAAGAAGCCGGCGAAGCCGCGGGCAAAAGTTTGTCTATAATACAATTGAAAACATCCATATACTAAATATGCATCATTATTTTCAAAATATTATTTGAATAAATATGATTTTAAATCTCTTGTTTTAGTTTTTAAAATATTTGAACCGAAAACAACTAGTTATTTATCTTCCTTATAATCAAAACATACCTCATATTTATACTTTAATTATTATTTTATCAGTTTAAAGTAAATAAGGATAATTTACGTTCATTATAATTTCTACCCGGTATAAATTAAAAATATCGGGTATAAATGGGTATAAATATTTTTTCCCCATTCTACCCATTCTTTCCCATTTTTACCTTCCCGAAATTTATCCAAGCGCCCATCTCTAGTTAGAGCTATAATGCGAGATGCTTTGCGTGTACGGAAACCTCGATGCGCAAGTTTGACTCGCACTTGGCGGGTTTTTTATTGTTTTCTTATTATGCTAGCTATATATTTTTGCCCCAAGTAGTTATGGTTTTAATGTTATACTGAATTTTCGCTACCTACTCGATCGTTCTTTATTTTATGGTCGAAGGACCAAATAATATAACTAGGTACAAGTATATTGTAACGCCCTCTGAATTGTAATACTTACATACAATACATATTATTACGCCTTTTTCTCGTGGGGGTAGGTAGAGACTAGCGATTTCCACTTGCTACCATTACTTGAATTGTAATGTTTATTAGTATGTATGTGTTTTCACAAAGTGACAATAGTGCCCAGCATTTTCTTGTTTTTGTTGAAAAAGGCTGGCTTGAAGTACCTAAGAAGGTAGGTATGCATAAGATTACGGTACAGGCATAATTTAAGAGTGTTCCGTAAAATGGTACCACATCTACCCATATCCATAATGTGTTACACACCTGTTTGTGTGGCTTTCACCGGTCATTTAAACAATTCTTGGAAGTTAAATAAGCATCCGCGCTCTTATGGCGGTCGTCACAATATTCGAGATATGTATTAAGATTATCTATAACATTACTAAAATGATAAAACAAGGAATGAGGACCTACCTAGATTTTCCGAGTTCCTATGTAGTGTAGGTACCTATAGGATTTTAATCGTAAAATTTACTTATATGTCATATAAAATGAACTTTAATTGTTCACTATACACCTATTTAAGAACACTATTAACGTAGTGTACAATTAAAGTTCATTTAGGCTTCATAAGGTAAAGTTATTTATCGATATGTTACGATACTATGGGCACAGTATCGTGGAAATATTTGGACTTACTATTATATTAACAGGTGTTCTCTTTCCATGAAAAATTCTGAACAACTTTGTATTTTTAATTTATTGAATTTGAAACGAATTTCGTTAAACGTAAGTTTAATCCACACTATCTCCTTAAAAAATATTTCTGTGTTAACCAAAGGTAAATAGTACGCCTCCTTGTCTTAACAAAAACGATTTTATAGTCCCATCCGGAAGTAAGCATGAAACTTGGCTTGAATGTAGCTTTCATATATGTACTTTTATCTACTTTGAATAAAACCCATAGATTTATGTTTACAAACCCCTTTTATAACATATAGATTGTATTTCTACACTTTATACATGGAAACACAATAGATCACATAAGCATTAGGTAAAGCCACGCGCACAATCAACCATCACAAACCCATCGCTGGTACAGTCTTCCACAGACTACTCAAGACAAGACTGAATGGCTTCATACTGCATCTTGAAAGGGCATTCGTTATTCAAATCTTCAGTCAAAGAGAAATTAATGATTCCCCCCCTTTTATGTCCCAAATCGTGGTTATTATCATTTTTTATAGTACTGTAATGAAGGAGGTCTGTCAATAGTATTAGACCTCTTTCAGTGCATTCCATAAAGAGTAATAAATTAAAAAGAAGAGTATTGAATGTTTGGTATATGTGACACAGTCGTGTGGGATCTGAGCTACCCGGCGCCTCTTTGTAGCAGTCTTCCTGCTAACTGAACACTTTGAATTAAACAACTTGTCACTGATACTATAAAATTGGAAAAGGTATCTTGGGGGTCATAAATCCCTATTTGATATGAGGTTTTTGTTGGGCCTCTCCAAGAGTATTTCTGGGATCTATATCAAAATAAATTGTTAAGTTAAGTTTGTTGATTCAGAGTTGAATCAGACAGTTTGGAAAGTGGCCTTGGGGTGATGATTTTTGGGACAGTTTTTTTATCACTCGAGCACGAGGGATGAGATTTCCCTCTTGCTGGTTTCTCTCTGTTACCTGGGTCATTCTCCGGACTTATTGGATGTTAAGTAGGGATCCTGTCCATAGGTAGGCTAGGGTTTTGTTTTGTATAACTGCCGTAGGGAAAAAATAAGTTTCTCCCTTAAGAAAGAAGCTTATTTTTTTTGATGAGGAGGGGGATGAATGTAATGAAGGAGGTCTGTCAATAGTATTAGACCTCTTTCAGTGCATTCCATAAAGAGTAATAAATTAAAAAGAAGAGTATTGAATGTTTGGTATATGTGACACAGTCGTGTGGGATCTGAGCTACACACAGGATCTTGTAGTGTTTGCTTATGCAATAAATATAGTATCAGTGACAAGTTGTTTAATTCAAAGTGTTCAGTTAGCAGGAAGACTGCTACAGTACCTAGTAACTTATAGTTTACAAAATATCCCCAAATGTCCAAGTTACTAGGACGATTTTTTGAAAAATTTTCTATTATTGCAGTTCGAATTTAAAAAAATTTGTCCTAGTAACATGGGCATATTTTATAAACTATAAGTTCTATCAAAGTCTATCCAATGGCAATATTATAGAGAATTTAATGAAGAACATATTGGTCTTTGACAGTTTTTATTTATTTATTTAAACTTTCCTGTACACACATACAAAAGTAAAGTACAAAAGGTGGACTTAATGCTAAAAGCATTGTCTGACAGTCAAACCTTAGGGTTGAGCAGAGAGTTCATGTGGGTGTGAATTAATTAATTATTGTTAATTACAAATTAATTATTGTTAAATTAATGATGGGACCGTATTTCATATTGGACCCTAACTTAAAGTATATACTCGTATGAGCCAAATTGTTTTTTTTTCGAATTTTTGTCTACATGCATAACTAAATAAAATCATTATCCAAAAAAATTCAACTGACTTCAATATTACACTCAAAATCTAAAAATAATAAAATTACGCTTATGTAGAAGTCGGTGCCTAGACTGGATTAGTTTTTTTAATAAAAAAATTGAATCTTGTTTAGATTTATGACAATGTTTGTTCGTGTTGTTTCGCTCCAAAATAGAACAATAAGAAAACGAAATAATTAAATACCTAGGTAATATTAGTTTTCTACTGTTTGCGGTATAATTTTTATTGAAATTATTTTTACCGTTTCTGATTTTTGCGTCAAAGAGAAATTTATTCCAAGCTTTATTGGTAGCTTTTATTACATATCGAGGAGATGTTGTTAATACTAACACAAGTTTCGAACTTACATTGGGACTAACATAATCTGTGCGATTTGTACGTATAGGTATACATATTTATGTACTAGCCTGCGTGTAAATTTACGTGTCGTCTGCGTAAATGTGGTAGGCGATGATTGTTAGTGATGGATATTTCCATAAACAGAGCGAAGAGAAGATAACACTCCACCTGGTGGAACACCAGCCGATATATTACATCAAGAAGAATAATGATCCTCGATGCGAATACACTTCTGTCTTCCAGACAGATGAAACCAGCCGGTAACTGCGTTGGAGATATGTTGAGGGATCTTAAAACACCTAGCAGAATATCAACTTCAACTGTATAAACTGTATTAAAGGCATTGCTAAAATCTAGACGTGTGGTATAGTCTGCTGAGTGTTATGTTGTCCATTCCTCGACAAATGTCGTTCGAACAGAACAGAACAGAATCAGGATCGAAGCAGGATCCCCTGGCAACACCCGTTCCCCAATCAAGGGCCAGCCAAGTCACAGAACGACTACCTACTGCTCTCATTAAAATCACTGACGACATTTGTCGAGGAATGGACAACATAACACTCAGCAGACTATACCACACGTCTAGATTTTAGCAATGCCTTTAATACAGTTTATACAGTTGAAGTTGATATTCTGCTAGGTGTTTTAAGATCCCTCAACATATCTCCAACGCAGTTACCGGCTGGTTTCATCTGTCTGGAAGACAGAAGTGTATTCGCATCGAGGATCATTACTCTTCTTGATGTAATATATCGGCTGGTGTTCCACCAGGTGGAGTGTTATCTTCTCTTCGCTCTGTTTATGGAAATATCCATCACTAACAATCATCGCCTACCACATTTACGCAGACGACACGTAAATTTACACGCAGGCTAGTACATAAATATGTATACCTATACGTACAAATCGCACAGATTATGTTAGTCCCAATGTAAGTTCGAAACTTGTGTTAGTATTAACAACATCTCCTCGATATGTAATAAAAGCTACCAAATTACACACCAAGTATAGTATCTATCTTCCCCATACTGATTTGATGCTGGAATTCGGTCGGTTCTAAAAACATCCCATCACTCCTATCCTGGCTGCCCCGCCCCACATTCCCAATCTCGTCTACGTGCCCAACTGGTTTCTCGAGCTGGGGATTAGGGATTCACGTCTGAGTGGAGCACTCCTCCACGGCACGAGAACGAGAATGTACATAACGTCCAGGCTCAGCTCTCTCGTAGAAAGTGCACCCCTCGGAGGTGGACCCAGCCCTAAACTCTTGCAGTTTAACCACTGGCTGGGAGGGCACAGAACAGAACAGAACAGAGCAGTAGGTAGTCGTTCTGTGACTTGGCTGGCCCTTGATTGGGGAACGGGTGTTGCCAGGGGATCCTGCTTCGATCCTGATTCGAATTTTAATTTTATTTTTTGTTCTTAACCAATTTATTGAGGTTACTTGATCACAAACATAACATGTTTTATTATATTTTTTTTTTTTTTTAATTTTATTTTTGACTGTACACAATCTAGTGTATGTATAAAGTTAATAAATAGCCCCTCTGGCATATTAGGCGACCAAGACTGTTTCATGAGTTTCTTTCGGCATTTCTTCTCAGCAGTGGTCGTTCCGAAATGCTAGTAGTTTGTAGCTTTGAGACATAATATATTATGATTTAATAATTAGTTATCGACGTGAAAAAGAGCCTTCTTTGAAGGCCAAGTTTCAATAAAAAATTTTGACTTTAACTTTGACTTTGATTCTACAAGTTACAAACTATATAGTACTATATCGTTAGTAGTGTATAGAACCGGGAAATCCCGGTACTGAAAATCCCGGGATTTCCCGGTTTTTTGCGGCGGCAATAGAACCGGGAATTAAAATACAAGAACCGGGATTTTCGGTACTTTCGGGATTTTTTATTTTTTACTAGCTTTCGCCCGCGGCTTCGCCCGCGTGATTTTCCCACGGGAACCGGACCTTTTCCCGGGATGAAAGGTACCCTATGTCCATCTCCGTACTTCTAACTATGTGTATGCAAAATTTCAGAAAGATTAGTTCAGTAGATAAATCGTAAAGACTTTCATAATATTAGTTAGGACTAAAGATGGGTTTGCTGTTGACCACAATCTTGCCCGAGGATAGAAATGAGGTCAAACTACTATTCAAATCGTAAATTGACATAATTAAAAACAGCATAGAACTCATTGTTAGTTTTTGTAATCAACTGAAATTTATACCCTCATAGCTTATACGGATTAATCCGTATAAATATATTGCAATTGGCATCACTGACGCTATGCGCGGTGAGTGCAGGAACAGAAATCCAAAAGATTCGGAAGGACTGATGTTAGATCGAGGTGGCTCTTTTCGAGAATGGAGGCGATCGTTGGTGACATTTATAACAAGTTTATGGTCATCTTCTGAGTGTTTTTTTTTCTTGATTGTTGAAATTAGATGGCGTTTAAGTGATGTAACTTTTGACACGTTGATCTTTTTAAGGACATATATTACAAAAAAAAAAACATCTTTCAAAAAGACCAAATAGTTTATCTGTGATTGCTAGATTTTTTTTGATTATTGTATTAATTGAATATATTTGTTTTTAATATTATTTGTAATTTTATTGTAGCTGAGGGTTCATACTTCAATTATAGTCTGGTTTTAAATGGATAATTAATGAATACTAAGTTTAACTGTTGCTAAAGGCTGATTGTTAATTAGTCATTAATTATAAAAAAAAAAATTATTGTTGAAAAAAAATTGAAAGTACCGAAAATCCCGGGAATCCCGGTTCCAGCATAGTCCGGTACCGAAAATCCCGGTTCCTTGAAACATATCCGGTTCTCTATACACTAATCGTTAGTCATCTTATGGATTGTAATATTAAGGAATTTAAGAAACAATTTGTATCTATTTTGATTAATAAGGCATATTACTCTGCGACTGAATTTTTAAATGATAAATTGTAGAAACCATGTTTATATTTGACACTATTTGTTTGTAATATAATTGCTTGAAACGAAACGCAGGCGTTTCCCATTGTCGCCGCTAGGCGCGGCCGCGGGGTTCTCACACTGCTCGTAAATGGCGTCGCGGTCGACCGCCCTTGTCCAGTGCTATATCGGTTTGTTTTTGATACGCGGAGAGGTCCCGCGTCCTTTTGGTCTAAAACCACGTTGATTGTTGGTTAGTTTGAGTTATAATTGTGAATTTCCTTTTTGTTAAATAACTATTACGTTTGTGTTTGTGAAAAAACCTGTTATTGTGACTTTTTCTTGTGAGATGTGAAACGTGGCTGGCTGTACACATCTACCTGTTCCCGAGTGAACCTTCGGGAAGAAACCTACGTATTTATTCTGGGGAATTGAGATCTCATGGGTTAGGTAGGGTGATTAGGGATCCCCCCTTTCCGAAGACATTCAAGATTGGATCCGAAGATTAAAAAGTCAACTTGGTGAGTTGCATAATAAATTTAGTTAGTTAGTTATTAGTACATAGGGCCCGTAGCTCCCTATATAAGTTACGGTGGTAGCAGTCTGCGTATAGCTTAAGTTAGGTTCTAGTCGGACAGACGTAGTGCCGGGTCGAGGTTTTTACCGGTATTTTTTTTTACCCGGTAAATTTTTCGGTACCGAACCCTCCCGCCATTTCGTGTGCCCGGATTCTCTGCGCACATTTTCTGGTAGCAGAGCGTAGTTTATCTACCCTCTATTTGTTCGTTTGTAAAAGATAATTATTTGTAAAAATTATTAGATTTTACTTAGTTTGTTTATATAAGAACTTATATAGATTGATTGTTTGATTTTAGATATTTGTAACCTTTTGCATTTGTTTCCGGGTTTGTGCCATTCTCATTCCTACCGCGGCTTTGCGTATTGTAGTTTGATTTTGTTTTTTATTTACCTTTTATCTTTTTTTATTTTTGTCTGTTTGTTTGTGACTTGACGCGATGGCGAAGGTCTCCAATGCTAAGGCGACACTCGCCAACGAATTGAGATGGTTTGTGACGGCCGGAGGACTCCTGTCCCGGAAGGACAGGGAGGGCGCCACACTGCTAAGAGCGGATCACCTCCACTCACGATTGAGTAGCGCGGAAGCGGCCATGGCGGTGCTTACCGAAGCCGAACTTGCCGCGGAGGTCTATACAGGTCACATGGCGGACATGGACCAGATCCTGAATCTCCACGATGATATCGCGGAGGCGGCGGCCGCAATAAGGGCGAGACAGGCTGGCGGACCAGCCCCTCGCACACCTGTTAGACAGGAAGGACCAGCGGTTACTGGTCGGCTCCCCACCCTTCAGCTGTCCCACTTTGGGGGTAGGATGGAGGAGTGGGTAGCCTACAAAAATATGTTTGAGTCCCTGGTCGTAGCACGACAGGATTTGTCGAAGGCCCAGAAGATGGCCTACCTCCTCTTCACTCTGGAGGATGAAGCGCGGTCGCTCATCCAGCACCTCCGGGTGGAGGACGACCAGTACGATACGGCTTGGGAGTTATTGAACTCCCGCTACCAAAATTTACGTTTGTTAGCGGATGCGCACGCCGCACAGTTGATGGCCCTGTCCAAGGTGGCCAACAGGGCACAGTTGCGCCTGCAGTTGCTCACGCCCGTTACAGTGGCCTGTAACGCGCTCCGCACACTGGGGCTGCCGGTGGACCAATGGTCTTTTTTGCTGGTGCACATTGTATTGGGCAAATTGCCCAATGACATCCGCTCGCGGTTTGAGCGCGAGAATGCGGAACGGGATGGCACCACCCTGCCGGCATTCACTGACTTGGTAAAGTTTTTGGAGTTTGAGGCACGGGCCGCTGAGAATACCATGACGGACTCAGCGCCATCCAGAGCGCCTGAACGTAGGCCCCAACAGGGACGGCAACCGCCACCGCGTGGAGCTGGTGTGCGGGTTGCACACACGGCAGCAGTCGCGGGGGACGCGGACTGCCTGCAATGTGGCCGGATGGGCCACAGCCTGCTGCAATGCAGGGACTGGCAGAGACTGCCAGTACAAGATCGGCGCCGCATGGCAAGGCGGCATGAACTTTGCTTCTACTGTTTGGGCAGTCACTATGCACGTGACTGTCCCAGGGCCATACCATGCAGTGCATGCCGTGGGCTGCACCACGTGATGCTCTGCATGAACCGGAACGGGGATGGCCCCCGGTTGTTGAGGCAGGGGTCCCCTATGGGCGGGGGCGCTCCTGCGCGAAGCCCTCCACCACCGGACGGAGGACGCGGCTTCGCTCGTCGCACCCCCCTCGGGAGGGGGTCGCGTACCTGCGCGGGTCTTGGCGGACCGGGACCACGCGCCTCAAGGTCATGGCCAGTATGTGGCTGGCCAGGCCCCGGATAGGGCCCCCATGGGCGGGGGCCCTAGATCGGACGTGAGAGTGGGGACACCCCCCTCCACGCGGGTTACCAATACCCAACACATGCAGCCGCAGCGGTTTTCTCCGCCGCTGCACGAGTACCCACGGCTGGAGTACCACCCGCCGTACCATATGTATGGCCGGGCCGCGGGTTATGCCCCCCCTCAGGTAGGGATGTGCACTCGCCCGCCATACTATCCGGGTCAGTGGCGCCCCCCTGATTTGGAGAGAGTGGGGAGCCCGTAACTAGCTTGCTCCCTTGCTGGGACAGAGCCGCGGACGGTTCTGCTCCCTACCGCGGTGGTCCGCGTATGGGGTCGTGGGGGGGAAGCCATGAATTTGAGAGCTCTGTTGGACTCAGGGGCTCAAAGCAGTTTGGTTACCACTCGAGTGGCACACCAGTTAGGTTTAGTCGTGGAAGACTCGCCTGTGCCACTTCTTGGCGTTGGTGGCATACAAGTGAAGTGTCTGACGGGCCAGACACTTGTCACCTTTTCTTCGCTGAAGTCCTCCACAATGAGGATCACGACTTCGGCTATGGTAATGGATACCATTGCGGGTTGGCACCCCTCGACAGACATACCGCCGGGTGTGTTGTCTTTGGTTTCGGGTCTGGATTTGGCCGACCCCTTTGTCTTTCATCCCGGCCCAGTGGACTTGCTCCTGGGCTCGGACGTATTGGGTTGGATTTTGTTGGGTACCCAGAAAGCTCTGGGTTCGTCTTCACTGATGGCAGTGTCTACTATCTTTGGTTTCGCCCTGATGGGCCCTGTGTTTGATAATAGCACCGTGGAGGAGCCACCGGTCGTCGCATCTGCGTCCTTGGCCAAGACCATGCAAAGGTTTTGGGAGGTGGAGGAGCCACCTATGAGTTCCAGGATGGATCCGGAACACGCTGAGTGCGAAGCCCTTTTTCGATCGACCACGGAGAGGTTGCCCTCCGGTCGGTTTGTAACTAGGTTACCCTTTGTTGCCTCTCGTCCTAGCCTAGGGCAAAGTAGGGCGCTTGCGGAGAAACGACTGCTGTCCATGGAGCGACGCATGCAGCGTGACCACGTACTTCGCGATAAATATATTGAATTTATGCGCGAGTACGAGGATTTGGGTCACATGTCTCCGGCTCGAGTTGATTGGAGCTCAACTGAGCATTATTTTTTGCCCCACCACGCGGTGGTGAAGGCCTCAACAGGCAAATTGAGGACCGTCTTCGATGGGTCCGCACCCACTTCGAACGGAGTTTCGTTGAATCTATGTTTGCATTCAGGTCCCAAATTGCATAGGGACATAATTGACATCATCTTGAACTTTAGAAGACATCAAGTGGTTTTTGGCGCGGACATCCGGATGATGTTCCGCCAGACAGTCATACATCCTGAGGACAGGCGATTCCAGTTGATACTCTGGCGTGAGCGCCCTGAGGATCCTGTGACGGTGTATGAACTCAACACAAACACGTATGGTTTGAAATCTAGTCCCTATATCGCCATCAGATCATTGCTTGAATTGGCAGAGCGGGAACGGATCCGCTTTCCCCGTGGGGCTTCCGTGCTGTCACGTGACTTGTATGTTGATGACATGTGCACCGGAGCCCAAAGTATTGAGGAGGCCCTCCTACTGCGGGATGAATTGATCGAAATATTGAAGACAGGTGGCTACGAGCTACGTAAGTGGTTGTCCAATGAGCCTAGAGTTCTAGAAGGGATCCCGGAGGATCACCAACAGAACCCTCACCTGTTTGAGGATGTGGATGATCCCAACAGGATAGCGGTGCTGGGCATGCAGTACCAGCCGCTAACCGATATTTTCACATTCCAAGTGGACTTGGAAATACCAAAAGTCTGGACTAAGAGAACGGTGTTGTCCGTAATAGCTCGTATGTTTGATCCAAGCGGTTGGATCAGTCCAGTGATATTCTCCGCGAAGTGTCTTCTTCAGAGACTTTGGACTTTGGGCGTCTCGTGGGACGAGCCGCTGTTTGGCTCTCCATTGGATGATTGGCTCGAGTTGTTTTCATCGATTAAGGAAGTCAATCGGATTGCCTTGCCTCGTCGAATATTGCCACCCGGGAAATATCGAGCCAGCCTGCATGGCTTTTGTGACGCGTCGGAGCGAGGCTACGCCGCGTCAGTCTATATGCGGACAGTTGACGCCGATGGCCGGGTCAATGTCTCGCTTTTGTTAGGGAAGAGCAAGGTCGCCCCCATCAGGACTAGGCTGCCTATTCCCAAGCTTGAGTTGAGTGGAGCTCACCTTCTCTCTAAATTGTTGCATCACGTTGCATGTGAGCTGGCGGCCACGGTCGAGATACGGGACATCTTCGCCTGGTCGGATAGCCAGGTCGCGCTTGCATGGTTGCGCGCGGCCCCACATACCTTGGAGGTTTTTGTTGGAAACAGGGTTTCCCAAATTCAAAATATTGGAATTGATATAACATGGAGACATGTGCCGGGAGAGCTTAACCCAGCGGACTGTGCTTCCCGAGGTTGTACGGCACCAGAATTGGTGTCACACCCGCTCTGGTGGGGCCTGTCTGTCAGACAGATGTTACTTCTTTGAGTTTGACTGGGCTTCGTGTACATGCTGTAGTCGCTGAGACGACGTCGGAGCCGGATTGGCTACTTGCTCGGTATAGCAGTTTGGATAAGCTTCTGGGTGTTACCAGTTGGATTAAGCGTTTCATACATAATTGTAGAAACCCACAGGCAAAGCGGTTGGAGCCGATTGCAGGTGCAGAAGAGCGCCGGAGCGCATTGTTGCATTGGGTCCGTGTCGTGCAGACCGGACGGTTTGAGTCAGAGCTTCATATTTTGCGCGACGCACGCGCTAAGTTGAAGGGCGCGGTCGCTCGTTTGAACCCGTACATCGACTCGGATGGGCTTCTTCGGGTTGGAGGCAGGCTCCGGAAGGCGGATCTTCCATATGAGACTCGCCATCCTCTGTTGTTGCCCAAGGGCGGACCCTTGGTGCAGCTTTTGGTGTCTGATCGACACATTCGTAACGCCCATGCTGGGTGCAATGCTTTGCTGGCTATTTTGCAACGCGAATTTTGGATTTTGTCTGCCCGAAGAGCAATCCGTAGTGTCCTGTTTCGATGTATTGCATGTTATAGGTTGAAGGCATCCACGATGCAACCACAGATGGGTGATTTGCCCGCTGATCGAATCCGACCTTCGAGGCCGTTTGACGGCGTTGGAACCGATTTTGCCGGTCCCTTTTCGATCAAGGCTTCTCCCTTTCGTAATGCCCGTATTGTGAAGGGCTATTTGTGTGTATTTGTTTGTTTGGCCACCAAGGCTGTCCATTTGGAGTTGGTATCGGCTCTGACTACGGAGGCCTTCGTCGCCGCGTTGGATCGCTTTGTTTCGCGTCGAGGTCTACCTTCCCTTATTAGGTCTGATAATGGCACAAACTATAAGGGAACTGTAAATTATCTTAAGGATGTTTCTGTGTTTATTGATAAAAATTGTACTAGTTTAAGTCAAATTGCTGCCCAAAGGGGAATAACCTGGAAGTTTAGTCCCCCAAGTTGCCCCCATTGGGGAGGGATTTTTGAAGCGGCTGTGAAATCCGCAAAGACCCACCTCCGCCGCATTATCGGAGAAACGGCTCTAACTTTTGAAGAGCTGGCCACAGTGTTTTGTAAAGTTGAGGCGGTCCTCAACTCTCGTCCTCTCTGTCCGCTATCTCCAGATCCAAATGACTTGGAAGCTCTCACCCCTGGTCATTTTTTAATGGGAGGGCCTTTAAATGCCCTGCCCGAATATCCTTGGAAGGATGAACGCGTATATCGGTTGTCGCGTTTTCAAATGTTGCAGCAAATGAGCCAGGACTTTTGGCGTCGCTGGTCGCTTGAATATTTGCATTTGCTGCAGCAAAGAGTGAAGTGGACAGACAGGACTGAGCCTCCCAGGGAGGGTGATTTAGTATTGTTATTTTATACATTACATACAGACATACTATTATTCAATTTAATATTCATTGTTATATTCATTTGACAAATTTAATGTATGCTTAATTTAAGGAAATGTAAACTTATATTTGTACGCCTAATGGAGGCAAAACATAGTGGTTCTAAATACCCAAATAACAACTAATGTATTTTACCTATGTTTTACAAATAAATAAATGATTGATTGATTGATCGTGCCTAGGTTGTGTTTCAAAAACCAAAGAAATCGTAATAAAACATAGAAGTCTTACAGAGACCTTGTTGATTTAGTTCAATTTCTTTGGACCTTGAGACACGACATCTACGTTTGTAATTGGTAGAATCGGCCCCCTGGACGGATACCGGACCCTAGAGGATTGAGTATATAACAAGTTTAAAAAAAATCATTTTCGATACAAGCTTTTATTTTTAATCGTCATTATGAAGGTGGTAGAAAATGTATCCGGCTTTAAGTCCGCCATTTACAGGTTTTTTTGAAAGTTAAGTTACTTAGTAGAATTAGAAGAGCTAGTAGAATAAATAAATAAATAAGGTCTCGGGGCAATAAATGCGTAACAAAAATTTAATGTCCATCTACGAGTTCCAATGGCAATCCTCCGGCTCTATCTTTAGACCTTCATCACCATGATAAATAGAAAGTGCTCATGATGACAAATCAAACGAACCCAAGCTCGACTATTGTAGCACTTTCCATCTCGGAGTTCCGATAGCACCCCTGCGGCTCCATCTTCAGACCTTAATCATCATGATAAATACAGCTCAACCGAACAACAGCAAGTGGTTGAAAAATGGTTTGCAAGATTTGAAAAAAGGTAACTTACTTATTTCCTTATTACATACGAACATTGCATCTAACTAATATTATAAATGCGAAATTTTGCAAACACATAGTTAGAAGTACTGATAAGGACATGGGGTATCTTTCATCCCGGGAAAAAGCACTGTTCCCGTGGGAAATTCACGCGGGCGAAGCCGCGCGCAAAGGCTAGAGTAAAATAAAGCATTTTTTGTGTAAAATTGATATGTATGTAACCATAGGTATGATATGAAGATATGTATGTATGTATGGGTTTTTCATTGAATCTCATTACCGTGTCAATACAAATGACCATTTTACACAAAAAATGCTTTATTTTACATTTTCATGTTTTTAATTTCCTAGAACATTGTGTATAAAACGAAAATTTTGCGAGAAGGTCACTTTGCCAAAATGGGGACATTTTGAGAAAGGGCCATTTTGCGAAAGGGCCAACTTGCGACCAGGGGACATTTTGCGAAAGGGACATTATGCGAAAGAGCCATTTTGCGACCAGGGGACCTTTTGCGACGTAAAGGTTTAGCTCGTTGACTGACTGAAAGATTGGCAGGCACGTATACATATCAACGCAGAGACGAAACCGCGAGACATAGAAACTAAAATTTTCCAAAAGGAATTAAAATAGGGAAAATCCAAAATTCATGCGGGTGAAGCCGAGGGCAAAATCTGATTAGGTACATCATGTATGGAAATTCCGTGCTAGAAGGGGAGGGGCCACGGGGAACATATATGTATATAATGAAAACACAGGTACTAGGGTGGTGTATTAATTCTTTTAATAGGGTGAAACTACGTTCGCGGAAAAAATGACTGTTTTAATCAGATAGAAATGAAACTATTCAGTTGTCAACCTTTATTATACATACATATATTGTGACATGAAAGTTCAATAAGGGAAGTTGCGTAAAGTTGAGTAATTCCATGTAGTTTTGTAACAGCTGCTCAGATCAACGCGACGTGTCGTCGTTGGATCGGGGAGTCAAGAAACGAGGTGCGGGCGGAGCAACATCGCCTCAGGCTACGCCGCGCGCCGCCGCCCCGTGTCGTCGTCCGCCGCCGCCGCCGCCGGCAACTCTTGCTGCGAGGCTGCGTCGATAAAATCTATCATATTAAAATTTATTCAGATGACATGATCATAGTCATGGCTCTCCTCTCCATCCAGACTACAATCCTTGCTGGGGATGCTTGAAAACCTTTATTTCACTGTACACCTCAAAACTAAAAAGTTTTCTTCTCAATTTTGTTTACCTATTCATATATAAAATAAGTTTTGAAATAAATGTTGAAAGAGTAGAACAAACAATATGCTTAGCCTTTTTCGTGCTTGGAAATAGTCTGATGGAAAGTTTTTCAATAACGATCCCCAGAGCCGCGATACCCTGGACAACGCTCGGGTAGGAGGGCCAGCATGTACGGAAGATAAATTCGTCGTTTTGGTGCGTGCGAGAGAAGGCGCGGGCGGCGAGGGGCGCGGAGGGCTGCGGCGCCGGCGCGCGGAGGCTGTTGCGCTCAGAGCACCTGCGCCCGCGCTCCGTAGCGCCGCTCGCCGCGTGCTCGAGTCCCCGCGCCCGGCAGCGCCGTGCCCCAGCGTCGCGACGCCGCCCACGGTATGTCAAACGCTGGTGGCGCGTCGGGGTCGGGCGGCAGCGCGTCCGCCACTGCGCCGCGCCGCTTGCTGCCGCACTCGGCCGGCCCGCCCGGCCGGTTTTGTAATTTCGCCGGGCGGGCCGTGACGTCATGAGACTAGTTTGACGCGAGTGCGTGACGGTCTTCGCCAGGACGCCTGCCGTCGCCACCCCGACCTTCTTGCCAGCGGAATGACGTGCTCGTTTGCCTTCCAACCTAGGATTATAATCACAATTTCGCAGTGCTACAACGAAGTGTTGCCCAAAACGAGTTCAAAGTCTTTTCCAATTGGTGTGTGTTGTTGTTGTTGTTCAGATGTTGAGTTTATCTTAATATCATTGTAGTGGTTACAACTAATTAACGAGTCTTTAAAAAGCAACTCGAATGTACTCACATCTTTAGATGTATACTCGGTATGGAGATACCAGCACAGCACACACGAGTGTGTCTTGGCGTAGTGTTTCCTTCATATGAATGTGTTCGGTAAGCTCTGCGTGGCTGTGTGCGCGGCGCGGGCGCACACTGACAGCCGGCTCCACTCCGCAGCAAAGCCTTTTTATGTTTTATTTTTCCTCCTGCAGCGGGGAATGTTTTGTTTTATAAGGCTTTGTAGCCAACAAAGACATCATCGAAATGTTTTGCTTAGGATTTGTAGTAACAATCGTACTGTACTAATATTTTATGAGTCTTAGGGTCTAGTTAGGTATTGGTAATTTTGACTTCAATCAATGTGAATATTATTTATCTAACTACCTCCATCAATGTTGAGAGGTTACTTTTACATGTAATTGATTGTTGGATACTTTGAATGTATCCAAAATATCTATAGCTAGCACGATGAATTCCTGAATATTTCTCATAAGAATTATATGATTTGAGTTCTTCTCATAGTGTCTCTCCCTCGAACTTTCAGAACAGCCGTATGTTTTGTCTTTGTTACTCCATGGAAGCCGAAGGAGCTCAGCCTCCACAGCAACGTATTGAAAGCTTCTCAGTATGGCTTCTGAAGCAATAATGCAAGTTCATTTTGTTTTTTTTTCCTTATTAAAGGAGAACGGATGCCTTCGTCTTACGAACGGATAAGAACTTACTTGAACGTTTCGTGAACACGCCTTCTATGGTGTACGACTCGATTTTATAAAAATAATATTAAACTATCTGCATTTAATAATTTATATTAGTACGTTATAGTTTGAGTTCCGAATCAGCCAAATATCTTTCGACTCGAGACTGAGAGAGTAGTCTGCTACTTTTGTTGTTGTTTGCCCCTGAATTTGTTGTCGGGCAAGTGAGCCAGCCACGTGAGTACAATGGTTACTAGTTTGTTCCGTTTGGTGGTTTCTCCGGCGGCAGGGTTGCTCCTGAACGAGTTCGGCCACTTCTCGCCGCCCAGGTGCCACTTGATACTCGTTCTGTTCTAACTGGACTTCAATCAGCTGTTGCTGCGCCCTTGCTGAAGGTAAACGTGAACCAACGCTGAACAATGACGGTTATTAGGTAGGCGGTGTGACGTCATCCTGTAAGAAATTTTCTTCTCTGCTGAGAAGTGATTCAGTGATTGTTTAAGATACAGGGTGTTTGTATTTTGAAAATGTGCTTGATAATGTCTTACTTATAATATCTAAATAAACGATTTGATATAAAAAACAAGTGTGATGGTTCCCACACCTAATAAACAGAAAAAGGGGCGGAATATCAAATTAAAAGTCTTGAAGGCGATCACAAAAATATAAATTTGTGTTCTTCCTGAATAGTGTTGCTAATCGTGGTTTATATCTTTTTTAATTATTCGTTACTATATTTTCAAGGATTGTCTAGTTTTAGCTAGACATTATTTTTCCTTCTTCAATATTTCTAATTCAAAAATTTCAGGAAATATTATGGTCGTGTGACTTTGACTGGTTTCGTTTGTGGTGAAATAAATACTTCCTGTAGTATTGTGATTAAAATCTTAATTAACTAACATGCACTTCAAAAAAATAAAATTTACAATAACAAACGAGTATGTCTTCACTGGCAGAGGTCATGCTAACATATTGTTACGATTCATAATCATAACTCCATCAGCTATCTGATAATAATGAATATACATACAAATGAGTACTTAACTGTATATGTACTTTTTACGAAGAACAATAGATGACATTTTTAATAAATACGGAATTTAAATTTTTCTCATTCCTATTTCAATGAAATATCAAGTAAAAAATTAGCCAGATGCAGTTTTGTATTTTTATCCTCACATCTATCTCTATTAATTGGAAATTCTATTTTAATTAATGGAAGTGTGGAAACAAACAATTCATATTGAGGGAATAAAGCACACGAAGCAGATCGTTTTGATAACAAAGTTCCACGACAAGTTAAATTTTCACTTTTCAGAAGTTGAAGTGGAGTCAAGTGTAGAGCGGGGTGCTCCTGAGCGGAGCCTCCGCCCGCACGAAGACGTCGCCAATAGCGTTAAGACGCGGCGTGATGTCCGCTTCACCGCCGCCGTGCGACGAGCGCGCGCGCACGCCCCGCTCCCCGCCCTCCGCGCCGCGCTCGCCCGCGCCCGCGCACGCCGTCCTCGCCACCATGACTCCCGTCCAGCCCGCTCACGACTACTACCCGCACAAAGTGGAAATGGACTCGGACGATGGCTACCCCCCCGATCCGCACTCCTACCGCCACTCTCCCCACGAGCTCGCCGCCTACGCGCCGGACAACAAGGTTCCTGTGCAGCCTGACGTTTATGATCAGGGAATGGAATCGATAGACGAAAAGACGCCGATAGATCTAATATATGCAGATGATAAACAAACCGTAATATACACGACGACGCCAGATCAGAAGCGCGTGGAGATGATCAGCGAGCAGCTGGAGGACGGGCAGCTGGTGAGCGGGGGCGGGCAGCTGGTGGACGGCGTGTCCGTGGTGGTGGGCCCGCCCGGACAGGCCGTCGTCGTCATCGCGGACCACGTCGTCGACGAACTCGGACAAGTCATCCCTATACCCAGGTAAATTCTTTCTTAATCTTGTATCATTATTCGAAGCTAATTTTATAGCCAACGTCATTTATACGTATAATATCAAGTTAGAACCTCGAGACTCGAGACGCGCATTTTATTGATTCCTTGTTTATGATCTGAGACATTGAATTCTTGTTGCCAGGTGCTTTGCTTATGTAGACGCAGTAGTGGAAACTTCCGTCTCAATTGATACAAAATGCTTTTTATAAGTTCTATCTATGGGAAGTTAATTTGTTATGATTACTTGTACACCATCGAGTGCCATCTATTTCGGTACATACAATTTTGCAGATATATTAATTTATATTGTGTGTTATATTTAAATGATTCGGGAAATCAAGAGTTGTTTACGCTACAAATGTTGCGTAAGTTATACGCCTCGTGTTTCGATCAAATTGGAATTCCAGTTTTAGGTGCAGTTAACGTGTCCATATTGGCACCTTGTGGTAATATGGAAACAAGTGTTTGCTCAAGTGAATGCCGTGTGCCTAGGCAGTTTGAGGAATGGTGTTTGTTGAGATCCAGTGGTAGTGTAACGGTTGTGCGCCGTAGGAGCGGCGCGTGGGCGGAGCGACGCGGTCACCTTGAACTTGCCGCGAGTCCGCGAGGGCCGAGACCCGAGACCCTAGCTCGCTCGCTCGCCCGATCACATTTCGATAGTGTGATGTACTCAACCGCCATTATACCGTCTCTATATTCGTTTACCATCGCCATAAAACGTTTCTTTACCTCTGATTTATTCAAGCAACAAAATTAACTATGTGATTGTTGACATAAAAATTTACATTTTAGGTAAATATATTTTTTAAAATATGACGTTGAAATATATAATCCATGTTTATTATGGAGAAAATATGTTATTTATTCTGCGAATTGAGTATGATCGGCATAAGTACCTATACATATATGTCAATTTAACAATGATCTGGTCAATATTATAAAAAAATAGTTATTATGGCGGCGGAGATGTTGTTGTCTGTAATATAAATCGTAATCCTAACTAATATTATAAATGCGAAAGTGAGTTTGTTTGTTTGTTTATTTACTTGTTTGTTACCTTTTTACGCTTTATCTACTGAACCAATCTTCCTGAAAGTTCGCATACACATAGTTAGAAGTACTGAGAAGGACATGGGGTACTTTTCATCCCGGGAAATACCTTTCATCTCGGGAAAAAGCACTGTTTCCGTGGGAAATTAACGCGGTCGAAGCCGCGTGCAAAAGCTAGTTTAAAATAAAAATAATCATTAAAGACGCCATTAGCTATTATAGAAATAATAATAAAGTGGTCAAAGTATATGTATAATAGACAAGAGAGGACGGAACTGCCGCGCCGCCGCCGCCGCCGTCTGGCTAGTCGATCGCAACTCGCAACGCTACGCAAAAACTTACCACGTGCATGTCATTCAAATGGCATGACGCTGATGTTGTACGTCTACGTACAGTGTAGTAAAATTAGTTACGTCGTCTGTTTACCGACCAGACGAGTTCCACGGCCACCTCCTATACAACCTGACGCGTATTCAAATTAAACATTTATTTAAAATAATACCAGTTAATGTCAGTGAACATTATTTCAATGAGAATATTCTATACAAACCATTGTTTTAATCTAACTATTTAATTCAATCATAAAATATGTGTTAATTACCTTTAGATGTCGAAAAATGGAATAAGAAACAAAAATCTTTTGCTCCAAGAGTTTAAATTTGAAATACAAAACAGTCTTCATTAAAATTTCTCAAGAAGAATCACTAATACTGTATCCACCATCTAATCATAAATTACAGATATGTTATCTGTTTCTACGACTAGTTTCGGAATGTATTAAGAAAATGGTCTTTAAAAAGAGGAGGTCGTCAATTTTAAGCGATACCGTGCGTGAGAATAGCATTTTGAATACGAACATATTTATAATGTGGCGGTGTAGTATTTCTTTTAGATTATGGAATTTCGTCTTCAAATTTGTTGTAAACGTGTACACTGTACAGTTATAAAACTTTATGATAGTATCTGTGTGTGTTATTGTTTTCCAAATGATATTTTGAAGAGTATGGTGAGATAGGTATATCATCTTAATAATAGTATAAATGTTTGTGAGGAATATAACCAAAAATGGATCGAATGATTTTGGAGCTAAAAATTAAACTCTCCTTCGAGCAAAAAAGTACTCCTAACACGGGCATGTTCTATACATCAAACAATGAAGTTTCAAGAAATCAATCTTATCAAAAGTCTCTGTTAGTATTTCAGTGTCCTTTAAAAGGATGATGTTAGTAAAATTGAATAAATAAGCCGTATATGGTTCGGTAGGTACGTGATAAAAACTCAGCTGAATCGTTTAGGATGGAGCGAGAGGCTGCGCTCCTCGCTCGCCGCCTCCAACACTTTAATGATGACTTTTTGTTGCACCGCGGCGCAAGACAGGAGCGATGGCATATCACAAGGTCTATTTCCAATTTACCTTTGGTGAAATTACACTTTTAAGCATAAATCAATTTAAACCATTTAAAAAAATACTGTATTTATACGAGTTTCTTTCGGCATTTCTTCTTAACAGTGTTCCTCATGAAATGCTAGTAGTTTGTCGCATTGCGAATTTATTATATAATGAATATATTTATAATTTAAAAGTAGACGTGAAAAACGGCTTGTGAAGGTCTAATTTCTGAATAAATTATTGTGTAAGTATTAGTTTGGGCGGGTGATGTTTGTGTGTTAAATTGATAGCCAGACCAGATAACTGACTCATGAGAGATTAAATTTAAAGTCGCAAGGTCCTATAACGTTGCCGCCAATATTACTTTTGGTTCGGGATTTTTAGCTACCTACTACTGTAGGCGTAGAGTCAGAAATATTATAACATCAATACATCCTTTAATGTGACTGACTATGAAAGCTGATATATGCAGATAAAATTAGTATGTAAGCCATTCCGCTTCCGCCTATGCTTTGCAGCCTCGCAGTCCGGCGGGAGCGACTCTCCCGGCCCCGCAGCCTCCACCGCAGCCTTATTTTATTGCCGGCCAGCCCTCGAGATGAGCTCCGTCGCTTCGTTTCTCGCCCCAATCATTATTTAATGTAATTATTTGGCCGGTAAACTGCTTTTTTTTGGAAATCATAACAGTTATGTACATTTTTTATCGATCCGAATCGACTTCACTGTATTTTGTTGCAGTATTATTACGTTTTGCCCCTCTCGCCCGAATATTATAAGATACAATACGGTGCTCGAATTGTTCGTGTTTTTGAAACGAAAGAAATGTTTTTATTACTTAAACGAATATTTCATTATGTTACTTAAGCAGTCATTTGGGCTTAAACATAAAATATATTACGCAATTGTATTAAAATTGGTCGTGGCTGGGTCAACAAACTTGTGAAAGCGGGAGGCATGGAGTTCTTAGCAAAAGACATCAACGGGCCCTCGCGCCTCCCGGACGCGCGGCTCCCGGCTGTGGTGACGTCAACACAAGGTTCACTTTAGACTAGCGTGGGTTTAGTGGCCTAGTGATAGAGCAGTATATAATTTATAATCGCTTCTTTAATTAAAGATTTTTTAATAACACTATAAAAATCAAACTGATAGTTTAGATATACAGCAATTAGGATTTAGTTATAAAATGTTGTATTCAAATTATTTGGTAGATTTTAAATTGCTCTAAACTTTTGTACAGTGCCAATATGTAGGCTTTTCCACCATACGTCATAAAACATTATATTTATTTTTTTAATTAAATACCTAGAAATATTAATATATTTTTTAACTTTATGCAAGTGCAAACATATGTCAGAATTTTCTAGCCCCATAATGTATCCTACTTATGTTGTCAAGATAAGTCGGATACATTAAAGCTAGAAATAAGCAGTAGTGCTACCTAGAAATAAGCATAGTGAACACAACCGAGGTTATTATAAAACGCCACTATTGGCGATCAATCCCAGGCTGACTTAGCTTGGGTTGCAAGCGCAGCGCCGAGCTAAAAACTATGAATTAGGCAATACCGGCAATTCACACCGGAATGCGATTGGAAGCGAGATCACATCGAGGCGAGTCAACAGTGACCACGCCGAGATAAACAGAGTTCAGTGTGTCCTCTAAAAATTAACGATCATCCTTTCTACCTGACGCCCGCCGACTGCAAATAAAAAACGGTTTCCCCGCAAAGGGTTCAGGTTCACTTCCCATCACATGGAGGCTGTGGATGGCACCCACACACTCGCACACACGCACACATGCGCACGCGCACGTTTCTTTAGCCCGAAGCCGTCGTCGGACATCTCGGGCTCGGTGGGGGATAACATTTCTTTCGAACGACGAGGTAAGAATAGCGTGGATCGGTGGATCGTCATAAGGACAATTTCCAAATTTCAAAACAAAAAATCATAATAAGATTATTTTACTTATCAGTCTGTCTGCAGTCATGAACGTATATGTACGTACATATATGACTATAATGACTACGAAATATTATGCGTTGAGATTGAGACAAAAAAGGTTGATCGTTGAAGTTGTTATTGAAAGGAAAAATACGTGAGATTATTTTTTATTGGAACTTTTTGTTGAAATGAATATACTTCGAGAGAATGGCCGTTATTTTGCCCGAAGCAAACAAAACAAAATCGAGTAAAGTGATAATAATTTATAGAATGACAAAATTTTGTTCATTTGAATTACTCAAATCATGTAATATTTATGAGACTCTGGCGTTTTGTTATTCAGGTAAATTTCGTCCTAACACAGGAAAAGGAATAAACTGAATTGATATTCATTTTCATGCTAAAATTTCTGCAGGATTTAATTGCTGTTAGTGTAACATGACTTATTAGTGTCTAGCAATATATTTTTATGAATCATGTCCACCGTAAGCTAAATATATCCTTTTTTATTTTTCTTGGCCACAGATCTTACAAAAGCGGATCCATTATAGGGTTTTATTATCTCCCATCAAGGTCTGAAATCGTAAGGCATCGATGATATAAAAACTTTGGCTAGTTGGTTGTTTAAAAAGTAATTCTATTTAAACAGGAATACGAATGAAAATGAAAGTGTACAGGTTTGGAAAGTTAAATAATCCTGGAGATACGCAATGTTTTTTTCTTCCTGGGGATTCCTTTGTGGTTAGAATCGTTCAAGTTTATTGGTCCCATTGTTTGAACTTCATTTGCGGCTAACACACATAGTCCTACTTTAAAAATTGAAGTATATTCGTGAATTAACGTAAAGATCACATCTATACAATGATAAGCTAATCATGTTCGTTTATGCTTATGTTTTGCGTCGTCATGATTTAGGTGAGCTCTCAGGGCAGGACATGGACAACGGAACCTCCTATGGTGCAAAAAGTTACCTTTATTCTTTATCATTTAATGATGGATGGTTAAAAAATAAAAAAAAAACGTGAAAATATTTTTAAACGACTCAAACAGTCGGTGTTGTCAATAATTAGCAGTTAAAGTACAATTGTCACATTCTATTTTATTAATTTTATTTTTAATAATACTGCCAGAAAAGCAGTAATTTTTAAGTCTTTCACAATAACACTTAAGTATTTCAAAACCATTAACTACTTTGCATAGATAGGTATCTATAAAATCATTGAATCGTAAAATCGGAGAAACTGTTTATTCGTCACATTGACAACACACTCACATACAATAACATAGTAGTGTGTGTGCTATCAGCCAAGTATTGTAGTGTAGCTTATTAGTGTGATAAAGATGGAAAATGCCGTTTAGAGGCTTTGGTGCGACAGAGAGAAGCACACATATCAATAAGGCTAGCTTAACCATATACGTTATATGCATGTGCGTGTTTATTAACTGAATTCGTTATACAACATGCTATTATAATAAATTATGGCTATACTATACGTACATATGTATAATCTTAATTTAGTTCAGTTTAAGATTACTCGCATTTTATTTTTTACTAGTGACCCGCCCCGGCTTCGCACGGGATATAAACCTTCCTCTTGAATCACTCTATCTATTAAAAAAAACCGCATCAAAATCCGTTGCGTAGTTTCAAAGATTTAAGCATACAAAGGGACATAGGGACAGATAAAGCGACTTTGTTTTATACTATGTAGTGATTCATATTTTGCCTGTCTTTCTGTAAGTTACGCGTAACACGCAAAAACTACTAAATGAAATTTGATGTGGTTTTCACTGTTGTATTATTGAAGGCATATTTTAAAATCTGGCATATAGGTTACACCTTGATACGACGCTTTCCTAGATATTGTATTAAAAACAAGTGAAAACTTAATTTAAAGTGACAAAGAAAAAGAATTGTTTATTCATCAAGTACTTATAATGTTCAATAATATGAATATTTATTTGTTGTTTGTTTTTCAGTTTTATTAATTTTAATTCAGTTTATGATTGTGGCTTCTTCTCATAAATAGAACGGCCATGCGGGATGATTTTTCCCTTCCGTATCCCCGATCTTAAAAGGGCCGACGACAGACAATAAAAAAGTACGTGTGCGTTAATAACCTGTATGTTATTTGCTCCTGATTATGCAACGCGAAAGTTTAATAACTAAGCTATTCCTGATTAAGTCCCTGATCTTATTCCTAAATATTACCCTCGCTTGAGTAGGTATGTACATGCGTAAATAAATTATCTTTAAGCTGTACCGTATCATACACATTATTTATTAACCGTCGCATACAACGTCTAATCATTCTATACACAGTTAAAAGTGTAAATTAATGTATTGTGGTTATTGTATTGTGAATAGAGCCGGACTGTCGAAGATACAAATGACGTTGTTAATGAAGAACGCATGTAACACAAAACAACCTCTATAATGTCGAGAGTGCATGTTGGTGACAGTACTAAAATATTATAATAAATGCATAATTTTATGGCTGATACTAAAGATGATTATTTTATTTATACATTATTTATGATAATAGTTGTGTTATGATTAATTATTTAAATCAGGATAAAACTATCAATATATATATAAAATTCTTCCGTTACGACTGAGTGACTGACAGACATCGCATAGTCAAAACTACTGGGCGTAAGAAGCTGAAATTTAGCATGTATGTTCCTTAGGGAGTGTAGGGAAGCACTAAGAGAGAATTTCCCGAGAATTCCAGGGGAAACAAGTCCCGGGCCCATGTTAGTACACTATATTAGTTGAATGAATGTACGTACATTCTCTCACTCTTTGTTCAGTCAGGGTGCAATGGACAGGGGCCGATGACGGCGACATTGCGGCAAGGACTTGGTGCAAGGGCGCGCCTCTCACTCGCCATACCAACATTTCGGATGCCAATATAATTATATCAGTTAATTGATACTGGCCACTGGTATTACAATTAATAACAACTCACGTATTGAGTATAGTAGTATTTTTTTCCTTTCGTCAATGTGTCATAAAATAATGTTGATCTGAGCGGAACCACTAATTGATATTGTTATTTAACTATCTCGCTCATTAATAGAAGTATACTTAATTGAGGAGACAGGAGACACACATTTTTATTAGTATACATGAATAATAAATCTATTAAGTTATCGACCGTTGCAATGGCAAATTGTAATATAGCGAAATAGACAGAAAAACTTTTTTTAAATTAAAAAACTTAACTGAAATAAGAAATCATCTACCACCACCATTCATAGTAACGTGAGTAACCTTCGATCATACAGAAATATATGATCGAATTAAGTAACTGTATTTTTTTGAAGAGAAAATAAACCATTATTTCTTTTATTCATATTAGGTATATGCTCTTCTTCTTCTTAGTCGCTACACTCTTTCCAGAGTGGTCGTGGTCATCATTATGAATCACGATGAGTGATGATTTTCTGTAATACGGTGCCATTCGTCGCGGACTACAGCTTTCCGGGTACCTTCATAAACATTCAGCTAATAAGTAAAAAGTATACGTAATTCCCGAGAAATTTAATACAAATCAAAAATACTGCTCGTAGCCTTCTTCTTCCCAAAAGCAGAAGTAGTGTACTGCGTATTGTTCTCATGTATTTTTTGTGACTAGTTCCAAGTTAAACATAGTATCCCCAAATGAGAATAATCCGAGGCGCACAGCGAGAAGCCATAATTAGTGCTATCAATTACTTCGTTGTTTGCTCACAAACATGTATAATTTTTCTTATCTTTTAATTCTATCCAATCTATGTAAGCTATGTTCGATCATTAACTGAATTCTTTGAGTAGATTAAAAAAAAGAAAGCATCCAAGCAGCAAATATGGGATGTTTTTTATTGTCCAGAGTGCCGTACGAGCCAGTACATACAAGGAGTCGCAATCCACCACGTCCGCCGCAGCGCGATGTAAATGATCCCCTTGAATAATGTATCCCATTCCCGTCCTCTCCTTTACCACCACGTATAAGGCACACGACAATCGACCGTTACTTCTATCTAACTGCTCTCTAACCATGTTAACTTATAGAGAACCACGCAAATTGACAAATCCATTATAGTAGAGGTGTGACTTTTAAACATTTCCGCCAGAAAAGGCGTTTGGAAAACAGTACAATGACACTTTTTTCTATAGATTGAGCCGTTATATGAATATGTGAATATTATTCAACAAAGGTTTAATAAACACATCTGTTATAAAAACAGCAGAGAATATTTTCCACTATTCAATAAAGCCACCATTCCCATACAAAAACGAATTACAAAGTTCCAAGAACTTCCTTTACTTTTAGAAATTATTTCGCAGCTAAACTATATTACAGCCGTCCAATTCAAATAATTTCATTCGCCATCGATCACGTTCTAAGTGATATTTCTATGGAATCAATACATACATGGAAATCTAATTATGCCAGTAACAGATTAAATGACGTCTATAAACGTTATAGGTATCTTGCCGACTTGACGTAACTTATTTGCAAGCATAAACATCGAGAGATATTTACACTTTTGCTGGCTTTTGCTCAGTGACCCACCCGTCTATGATCTCAGCAAGAGACTATTTCATACTTCTACTAATTAGTCTAGAGGTTAATTCACATTTGATGACGATAAATAAATTCATTTCTGCTATAAACTATTCGTTATTCTTACGCGAGAAGAATATTCATGCCATTAGAATAAACCAAATGAGTCATTCTTATTAGGTGTATAACATCCGTGATGCTATTACTCAGCATCAGTAGATATTATAATCCTTGGGTATATCTTTTATCGTTATTGTACATAATTGTAATTGCCACGATTTGAACTATCTCCTTAAATTGTCATTACAACTTTTTATTGTAAATATTCGCGAGAATTGAATCATGTCAGATATGTACTGTCTTGAATACCGCGTCGGTTGTATTAGATACAGCAAGACATCGTGGCTAAAGCCTGTAGCTTAGTGTTCAGTTGATTGTAGACTCTATGGCTAGAGTGTTTGGCGTGAATGTTGTGGTATGTGGCGTTAGATAAGGCACACAGGCGGGTCACGACGGGCGCGCACGCGCGTTCGTGACCTTGCCGCGCGCGCTCGTAGAGGTCACACTCTTGTATTGATGCGCTGCGCCTGCACACCACACCACCACCTCGTTTCACCACTGCTGTACAAGCATATACTATCCCTACCTAATTTGTCTACTATGTTATTGTGAAAGAATTTTGAGATGAGCCTATTTACAAAAACACATCTCCATTGATCAATTGTTTCTAAAATTTATACATGCATGACGCAATGTCCTTCCTTTTATTTCCTTCCTCTTATACTACGTTCGTTCAATTATTTTGTTCAAATAAATACTTCTGATTACATGAACTTCTTTTGAATGTCAAATTAATAAATTTTATAAGACAATGTACAGCGGTGCTTTGTTGGAGACCAGGTCCAACTCCTTTTTCCAAATTTCTGACATCATCGCCCGGAGCACGTCTACTTTACGGACAAATCTCTTCTAACCAAAATTGAATGAACAAAGTGTGCTCTCTGGGGTTTTAATTAAACCCATGAACCTCAAGTCACGACGCAAAGTTTCAAACGCCTCTACTGGACCGTGGAGGCAGCAGCTGATGGCAGCTGCCCCTATACATTTACTACTATTGTAGCTCTGGAATAAACCTGCACCATATTGTCTCGTAGCAATACTGGGAATGATCTTTTGCCACGTAGCCGTCTCTTGTACGCTCTTTTTCCCATCCTCTCAACTCAACGTGACCGAGCCATCACAGTCGCCTTCATTTTGCCAA
Organism: Ephestia elutella; assembly: GCA_018467065.1. Classification (NCBI taxonomy): domain Eukaryota; kingdom Metazoa; phylum Arthropoda; class Insecta; order Lepidoptera; family Pyralidae; genus Ephestia; species Ephestia elutella. Next base: position 11,499,715 of record CM031568.1, on the reverse strand, counting down.
TAATATTGGGTTCCGCCACTAGCTCTTCTACCCCCTTTTTTTCTGACTCTCCAACTACCCTCTTTCTACTCTATTGACTCCCCTCTAAGAATATACTGAAAGATCTTTTAGCCATTGGGACTTATTTTCGTATTACAGTGTCCAAGTTTCAGTGTGCCCAAGCTTCACAGTAGCCGTAGCCGTTTTACAGAAACTGATCTTAGTCTTTCTACTAATGAACTTGAACACTAACATATTATGAAGGGCTGAAGAGCATTAGGGGGTTTTGGACACGGATATAAATCTCGTCTCCTCTTGTAATTAGTGTCTGTCTTCTGTTGAAATATTTGTGCATCCCAAATATTTCAACTTGATTCTCTCTGATCTGACTTCTAGATCCTCTCTAAGGATTGTTCAAGTTTTATAGGTATCTTTTTATTTTGAAATTTCCAGAATTTTGATAACCCATAAGAAGTATTCTTTCAATATTTTGAGAAAAGCGAATGAAAATAAATGATTAGTGAGTCATCTCTGTTTTATGCAAAACACACTTTAACAACATGTGTACTTGCTTTGTTTTCATGAATGGCGTATCTATTTTTATGTCATTTACCTACGTGTATTACATAACCGCGAGACTTATGAACATTTAATAAATTGACAACATAATTGAAAATGCAGCATAGTGATATATTTTTTTGGGTGAATTTTTATTTAGGTAGGTACATTATACATTGAAAGCAAGACAATGACAAAGCCTACATGTACCTAATTGGATAACCCTTAGATAATAGTATAGATATTTAAAACTGCACCTGGTCTACACACACACACTAAACACACACACCTGGTCTATACACAGAAGATAATTAACAAAAAAAAATATGAGGGAACTTTATACTAGACTAGCCTTTGCCCGCGGCTTCGCTCGCGTTAATCCTTTCTTAGCCTACATCTACCTACATGCCAAATTTCAGCCCGATCCGTCCAGTGGTTTGGGCTGTGCGTTGATAGATCACTATGTCAGTCAGTCACCTTTGAGTTCTATATCCATACTAATATTATAAATGTGAAAGTTTGGATGTGAGTTTGTGAGTTTGTGAGGATGTTTGTTACTCAATCACGCAAAATCTACTGGACGGATTTCGATGAAATTTGGTACAGAGGTAGATAATGACCTGGAATAGCACATAGGCTACTTTTTATCCCGGAAAAAATGGTTCCCGTGGGCATGGGATACCAATTATAATAACGCCATCTATTATTTGACAAAATAGACGTCATGTCAAAATGACGTTACGTCAAAGTAACGTTACGTCAAAGTGACGTTACGACAGCCTCCCCACTACTTCCATATAAAACGGGCCGTTGCACCGGCTGGCAGTATGCCCGGATACGTCGAGGTGTGCGGACCGCTGCTGAGTGCACGGACTAATGGCACTATGCTCAAACTTCTATATATGATGTGTGTGAAGAAACATCAATGAGTTGGTTGTGATATACATTGCGTGCAGAGGCGGGGCGCGCAGCATAGCCGTATGAGGTACACTACATTTTTTCCATTACATCTAATTTGTCATTAGATGGCGCTTTAATTAAATACTTACCTTTAGTTCTCACGGCCTGCCACAAGATGGCACTTTACCGCGGACAAGTTCTTTAAATATTTTTTCGCGAAGAATGTTCTTTTGAGAAATATGTTTATAAATGTTTATGTATACCATATAGTGTAGCGAAAACAGTAGCGCCACAGATTAGTAAGTAGTACTAACGTACATATCGGTCACTCAACGCCCCGCACTCATTTCAAATATCGCACCCCACCCCGCCCAGCACTTCGCTGTAGACATCACTGACACGGTTTAGGCGCGATTGTTCCAAAAAAGGTCCAATTCGCGGTTGGTTTAATTCGCAGTTGGTCCAATTCGCGGTTGGTCTAAAAATAAACAATGTTTCCGAAATTGTAAATTTTTTTAGTGTTAAACTTTGTATATTGAAAAGCTAAGATCATATAGTAATAGTTAGGTTTAGGTTATTTTTTTAAGACCGCCCGGAAAGACTTTGAGGGCGGAAACGAAGTTAGGTTCAGGTTATTTTTTTTATAACTGCCCGGAAAGACTTGAAGTCAGAAATTAAGTTAGGTTCAGGTTATTTTTTTTTATTACCACCCAGAAAGACTTTGAGGGCGGAAAAGAAGTTAGGTTCAGGTTATTTTTTTTATAACCACCTAGAAAGACTGAGGGCGGAAAAGAAGTTAGGTTCAGGTTACCTTTTAAGACCTGTTGGTACGTTTTTTTTTATTATTTTATATCTTTATCAATATATCTATCTATGCGCGATCGGTAACGATGAAATTTTCGCGCCATTTTGATTGAAAATCACGACACGCTCGCAAGCAGCCTTACTAAATTTCATGCACATATATATATGCGAGTGTATAAACGGCATTTGTCAATGAATTTGTAATTTTGCCTATTTGCTATTTTACCTATTTTTCAACTCGCTCCATCGTGAATAAAGTGCTAACTCGCACTCAAGCAACAGTTTCTCAGGGGCGGGATAATGATTAATTCTTTTTTGCCGCGGACGAAGCCGCGGGTAACAGCTAGTATATATATATATATATATAAGTCAATAGAAGTCATCGAGATATTATGTAATAGAAGTCAATATAATTTTTAGAATTTTCGACTGTTGTCTTTTTGTCTGCAGGAAATTCTTGTGGTTTTTATAGTCTATTTCTTAGGGTGTGGACCTCATCCATACGTTTCCACTTAATACGCCTTAAAACCTAAGATATTAACAATATGTAGTAAATTATGCGCGAATGAAGTCGCGGTCAAAAGCTAGTTGTTAATAAATAGCAATATTATGAGTCATTGCAACTGTATTTTATAACGGAAAGGAGACAGATTTACATGGGTAATAGAGGAGAAAATGGTATAAGGAATGAGAAATGCCTCCATAACAGGGCGTTGTACTTTCTCCATGCTAGCTTCGTAGGGTTACTATACGGAGATTAAATCATATTATAGGTAAGGATTAGTTCATAGTTTGGACATTACCTGAGATTCTACTTCCTCATGTAGGAGCTGTTATCTTTGACCCTAAAATCATTCATTATTTAAAATGCAATTTTGAATATAGCAGTAAATATATTTGTAAATATAATAAAAACATGTTTGTTCCAAACCCGGAAAGCTTAAAGTTCGAACGCATTCGGCCGAGACGCAGGCGCAGGCGCTCGCATACAAAACGAGGTCAGACTCGGACGTGGATGACAGCCCTACTCTCACTCCACTCAGGGCACTCCAAACAAACTCACAAACATAAGTATTTTATACACTCTTAAATTACATTATATGTAATATCTAAAAGCGATTTCAAATTATTTTCGAAATTTTACACCGTGTTTTGATGTTGCTGAACAGACACCATGATATGATGAGATGACGCAATATCAAGGTTGATTTTTTATTAAGTTATTATTTACCTAGGCATTCGCACGGTATACGCTATACTCGCATACATACAAAGAATTGAAGAGTTTATGCTTTTGCACCTTATGAAAGAATATGCAAAATATCATTTGATATAGAGAAACAAATTCAAATGTTTTGTACCATTTGTACCATTTGTAAAATGAGAGTGGACTGTGGAAGTATGGATTAGGGGAGTCTATTCTATTCAATATTTAAAATATAATACACTAGCATGACCGTTCTATTTATGAGGAGAAGCCACAATCATAAACTGAATTAAAATTAATAAAACTGAAAAACAAACAACAAATAAATATTCATATTATTGAACACAAGCTGTAGCCCGCGGCTTCGCCCGCGTGAGTTTCGCTTAGATGAAAAATCTCTCTTGGAGCTTTTCATCAGATGTTCCAGATCTTCAATTTTTATACGTCAGCAGAAAATGCTCATCAGGTTGAACGACTTTAATAAGGCGCCATTTCCATAAATGTTATAGTGTAGCTGGTCTCTTGCAGTTCTTCATCAGATGTTCCAGATCTTCAATTTTTATACGTCATCAGGAAATGCTCATCAGGTTGAACGACTTTTGTTAAGGCACCATTTCCATATTTCTTATAGTTTAGCTGTTCTGTTAAGGTTCTTCATCAGGTGTTCCAGTTTTCAAAATAAATTATAGCCTATATGTTGCCCAGGCTTAATAGCTATACAACAAAAAAAGTTTCATTCAAATCCGTCCAGTAGTTTTTGCGTGAAACGCGTACATACAGACAGACAGACAAGAAATTCTAAAAAATTTTTTTTGCTTTCTATTATTCTTTTTAAGTGTCCCTCTATCCATTTCAGTCAAAAATACTAAATGAACAGACAAAATATTTTTACTGTTTTATTATATATAAGATTTTATCCTTATTTTTTTAGATCGCAGCAATTTTATTATTTAAAAAAATAAATGTTTTTTTTCTACGTCTTGATGGGTTCTCAAAGTAGCATATAAATTTAGTAGCATTAATATGCTACTTTGTGAACTAATAAAATAAAATGTTGTAATTTGTAGATATCATAAAATAAATAAGTCCCAGACCTTGAACTTTGAAGCGGAAAAAATAATGGACACAACATCATCTTCATCTGCAGATTTGTGATTCGAACATTTTAAATGTCACGCAGTTATTAATTAATCAGGGTGCTGTTTAGGCACCTAGCTTCGTTATCTATTTGATGTTTTACAATAATTCTTGTGGAGTATGAAAATAAAGCATAATTATTTTAAAGCTGGATAGAATACGAGTAATTACAGTTTTGTTATCCCTATTGTATTCATATTCATGTTATGTAACAACACAGTCAGATAAACTAGGTATTTGAAAAACAAACTTAATATGTAAACTTTTCTCTATACTAGGATCGTGAAACAAAGTTGTAATGAATTCCAAAGAAGGATCGGATCGGAGCCTTGAAGAATGCAGACGCTAATCTTACTCTTTGCAAACTAGCTACAGATTCAGTTTGTATTGCTTCGAATAGAACATATCGTGATCTGTAACATTTTTATTGCTCACTAATCTTATAGGAATAGTTCCAAAGAGCGGATTTAAAAAATAATTAAGTAAAAACCCTAGTCAAAATAGTAAGTTATGCAAATGGGGCCATTACTGACCGCTTGATTAATAGCTAATTCTAAATTATTAGGCAATACAAGGACGTAAAAGTCATGAATATGATATTGGACCGAACGTGAAAATGTAAAATTATTTATTCCCATCAGAATAATATTATAATAAGGTATTTGTAAAAAAACAGGTCTATTCTGTACTTTTATAATATTCGACTACGGGATTAACACCGTTTTTGATTTTCATACTTATAGTACTGATATAAACAATAGGGGCCCGATAATGCCATATGCACAAAATTTTAAAAATTATGTAAAAATGGTGGACTTAAAACCATTTGTATAAAATTTTTACAATTTTGTGCAATAAAGTTTTACATAAACGTATAAATAATAGGACTGGCGACTAATTTGAATGACAAAGCCTATCTTCTTGGTACTCTACCACACTACTTTTATCCACGGGCGGAGCTGCGGGCAACAGTTATATATAATCAATTCTATTCTTTACATTATAAACAATTTAGTGGGTAATTGTGTCATGAATAAAAACCGACCAAGCGCGAGTCTAACTTGCGCACCAAGGGTTCTGTTCACGCAAAGCAATAATAAACAATAAGTTAGATCCAAAACTCTTTATTTTATTATATACATTGAGGTTTAAATCGTGTTTACTATTTCTAATATGGAATGGTTGATTGAATGCAATCTCGTCAGCGTCACAGAGCGATGTAGAGCGTTGTACCTGCGCCGCTTTATATGGATAATGGATTCTAGCAAAATCTTGTCATTTCCTTAGCATAATGAACAATATTAAGAGCCCGCTAAGTGTAATTGGGGCTCGAGCAGCAAAGTGCTCGGTTTATGCAGCGCATAATTACGTATAATAGGCGACTTTTGCAACGCGCGCGTTCTCAGAATATTTAACTTTGTGAGACAGAACTGAAGCAGTATGTAATTGTAAAAAGTAAAAAAAAATCATTATCAAGTTACTATAGATATACAAGTAATATTTATAGTAACTAGATAATGAATTTTCCCGGGCCCATTGTGAAAATTCACAGTTCTTCATTGTGTATTTTTGCGTAAAGAGCTTTGTTTTGCTCAGGCAGGGTTCATTTCCAGTGGCTGTTTTGAAATTCACCCTTAGCAGAAGTTTAAGTTATGACTATATAAATTACATCTATTTCAGTAAGTTTCAGTTGTCAATAACCTAATTTTTTTGTCAACCAGATCATTTATTTAGGTAAACTCCATTTTTTCTTAATTGGCCTATTATTTATTTGACTTACTTAACAATCTTCACAGTTCTTTTTATATATTAGTTCGAACCTAAACATTCTAAAGTAAAACATTTATTAACCATGAAAGTAATTTCCTAAAAAGTCTATTTTAATTTATATTATTGAAAAATAATAAAAAGACATGGTAAGATTGTTTATAACATATTTGCTCGTAAAGTGTCATTTATTTCACCAATTTTAATATTGTATTCTATCTCATTACGCACTTGTGCGTTATTGTTAAGTAAAACGCACGCTCCGTCTAAAAAGTTAAAAACGAACGATACTTTTTTAAATCTTAGCATAGAGTTTTTATGTCAGAAAAGTGGTCAACATTTTATGAATAAAATTAACTTTAGGAGATAAAATAAATAAAAATTTAATTCTTTAAATTAATTTTGACAAAAAATTACAACCATTTATCTGTAACAAAACACAAAAATATTAATTTACTTTATTAGTAATACTGGCTGTTTTTTGTGCATTTGCCTTAAAAAAAAGCGCTGGTGCGTGCGCATCGCTAATTTGTGAACAAGTAAAATTATACCGCGCGCTTTTTCTTTGGTATTGTCGTTTTCCGAGTTTTATTTAAATATTTCCTCGCAAATATGTTATAAAACGTCGTATGACATACGTGCGCTTTGAAAATTACAGCCTCTGCCTTTCTTGTAGCCCTCGCCTACGGCTCGGGCTATCAATATCGTCTCGGCTGTAATTTTCAACTTACCGCACTTATATCACAATGTACTATTACTTAACAGAAACGGACTTTAAAATTTCCTTGTCAAATGAATAAACTTTCAGTCCAAACCCAGATGCTTGACAACTTTTCTTATAGAAAATATATACCGAATAAATTAAATGATATAAACACTTCTAAACACCACGAAGTCAAATAATAAAAGCTGTAGAACAAAGAAAGCTCTCGCTTTGAACGGCAGATTGGGAAAGTAATGTGATTTATGATTAATTTTATGTCGTATTGTGAGATGAAATTGGATAAATAAATGGATACAAAAATTAAATTGGTGAAATATTAGAAATTCCTTAAATCAAATAAATAATAGTGCAACCTTTAAAAAATATTTTCAGCAAAGAATTCAATTTATTTTAAGAAAATAAAAAAGGTATTTATAAAAATGAGAACAACTGACTTTCACGGCTTGTGTCCGTTCGCTGAATTAAATGAGTCAAAAAGCGCTCGACATGTTCCTGGTAATTACGGTCTTGTGGAGTTTCATTTTGAAATCGTTAATTTGAGAAGACGGCTTCAACTCATGTGTCTATGTTTTACTTTTAAAATGTTTAAAATTAATAAGTTATGAAGTGGAATGTACAGAGCATTTAAAATGCTCTAGTATCTTCTTTTTCGTACGTATTGTCAATTTCTAATTTCTATATTTTTTAAGACTTCGGTCCATAGGTATTTGTTCTTTATAAGTAATATTAATTTATAGGAAATTGACGACTTTCTCTGGTATTTTATTTTATTTATTACGAAATGATTACTGTAGTTTAATTGCGCTCGTCAAACTATAAAAGGTTTTACTTATTGAACTGAACAATCGCTTTTAATTTAATGAATCATAGATATTGAGGGATTGAGGTTTGGGTTGTTGATACATAGACTCGGATATTTCTTAAAGGCATTACGAATTTATTTAAAACAATAGTGAACGTGTCCGGAATACTACAACAGCGGCATGCGGCATCTCGGCGCGGTGGCTGCCACACACAGACCAGACTTGACATTTTTGCCAATCAACAGATAAACGATTATTCCACTTAAGTAGATTAACAATGCAATAATATTTTTATCTTGTTGCTTCATTGATTTCATTTGCAATACTTGTCGGATTTGACATTCCTGGCCCTATTGATATTTTGTTGGTGCGGTTATTGTTGAGTGAACCTAGATGTTATTTATATCCCTTGTTAATAAATTCCATTTTTGGTTAGTTACTGCTACGTAGCAATTTATGTAGAATAGACAATTTATGATAGATAGATCTGCAAACCATCTTTTGGTGTACGCGACTAATCGGGTTGACTTTTATATATTTTTTCTTTATCGATATTGATGTAGGTACATACTTATAAAATATACAGAGAACCTTTTGAAAAGATTTTTAATTTTTTAAATATTATCAGAATGTGTGTAAGAAAGAACTAGATAATAAGGCTATGATTTTGATTGTTATCTGAAATTGATTGAAGACTAGAAATAAATAATATACATTTGAACATACCGTATACGCGATACTCATCTTTCATCTAATTTTTAGCATTTAAGTATGCTTGGTGTTTAGTGTGGGACGTTGAGTGTTGTCTATGTTTGTAATATATTGGGTAAAACTAAACGCAGGCGTTTCCTGTTATCGCCGCCAGGCGTTTTGGGGTTCTCACACTGCTAGCGTGGATGGCGTCGCGTGTGGTCCGCCATTGCATTGTCCAGGGCGATATCGGTTTGATTTTAATACGCGGAGCGGTCTCGCGTCTTTTGCTTGTTGTTTAGTTTGAGTGATAATTGTGAATTTCCTGTTTGTTAAATAACTATTGAATTTGTGTTTGTGAAAAACTCTGTTATTGTGACTTTTTCTTGTGAGAGGTGAAACGTGGCTGGCTGTTCACATCTGGCTGTTCCCGAGTGAAACTACGGGAAGAAATCTATTTAGTTGTTCTGGGGAATTGAGATCTCAAGGGTTAGGTAGGGTGATTAGGAATTCCCCCTTCCCAAAGACACTCAAGTTTGGATCCGAAGAGAAAGAAGATTTAGTTTGGTAAGTGTTCAATTGTAGTTAATTTATAGGTTAGGTTATCATATAGGGCCCTGTAGCTCCCTTCATAAGCTACGGTGGTAGCAGATTGCGTTAAGTTAGTTAGGTTTTAGTCGGGCAAACGTGGTGCCGCGTGGAGATTTTTTCCCGGTACTTATTTTTACCGGTGGTTTTTTCCCGGTGAAGTTCCGGTACAGAATTCTTCCCGCCGCTTCGTTTGTCCGGATTCTCTCTGCCACATTTTCTGGTAGCAGACCGTAGTTGTTCTGCACATTTTCTGGTAGCAGAGCGTAGTTTATCTACCCTCTATTTGTTCGTTTGTAAAAAATAATTAATTGTTTGTAAAAATTAATAGATTTTTCTTAGTTTGTTTGTATAAGAATATTTGTAACCTTTTTTGTATTTGTTTGCGGTTTGTACCGTGCGTTCCGGGTTTGTGCCATTCTCATACCTACCGCGGTTCTTCGTGTAGTTGCTTGATTTTGTTGTTTTTTATTTACCTTTTGTTATTTTTTGTTTGTGACTTGACGCGATGGCGAAGGCCTCCAATGCTAGGGCGACACTCGCCAACGAATTGAGATGGTTTGTGACGGCCGGAGGACTCCTGTCCCGGAAGGACAGGGAGGGCGCCATACTGCTAAGAGCGGATCACCTCCACTCACGATTGATTAGCGCGGAAGCGGCCATGGTGGTGCTTACCGAAGCCGAACTTGCCCCGGAGGCCTACGCAGGTCACATGGCGGACATGGACCAGATCCTGAGTCTGCACGATGATATCGCGGAGGCGGTGACCGCAATAAGGGCGAGACAGGCTGGCGGACCAGCCCCTCGCACACCTGTTAGACAGGAAGGACCAGCGGTTACTGGTCGGCTCCCCACCCTTCAGCTGTCCCACTTTGGGGGTAGGATGGAGGAGTGGGTAGCATATAAAAATATGTTTGAGTCCCTGGTCGTAGCACGACAGGATTTGTCGAAGGCCCAGAAGATGGCCTACCTCCTCTCCACTCTTGAGGATGAAGCGCGGTCGCTCATCCAGCACCTCCGGGTGGAGGACGACCAGTACGATACGGCTTGGGAGTTATTGAACTCCCGCTACCAAAACTTACGTTTGTTAGCGGATGCGCACGCCGCACAGTTGATGGCCCTGCCCAAGGTGGCCAACAGGGCACAGTTGCGCCTGCAGTTGCTCACGCCCGTTACAGTGGCCTGTAACGCGCTCCGCACACTGGGGCTGCCGGTGGACCAATGGTCCTTTTTGCTGGTGCACATTGTATTGGGCAAATTACCCAATGACATCCGCTCGCGATTTGAGCGCGAGAATGCGGAACGGGATAGCACCACCCTACCAACATTCACTGACTTGGTGAAGTTTTTGGAGTTTGAGGCACGGGCGGCTGAGAATACCATGACGGACTCAGCGCCATCCAGAGCGCCTGAACGTAGGCCCCAACAGGGACGGCAACCGCCACCGCGTGGAGCTGGTGTGCGGGTTGCACACACGGCAGCAGTCGCGGGGGACGCGGACTGCCTGCAATGTGGCCGGATGGGCCACAGCCTGCTGCAATGCAGGGACTGGCAGAGACTGCCAGTACAAGATCGGCGCCGCATGGCAAGGCGGCATGAACTTTGCTTTTACTGTTTGGGCAGTCACTATGCACGTGACTGTCCCAGAGCCATACCATGCAGTGCATGCCGTGGGCTGCACCACGTGATGCTCTGCATGAACCGGAACGGGGATGGCCCTCGGCTGTTGAGGCAGGGGTCCCCTATGGGCGGGGGCGCTCCTGCGCGAAGCCCTCCACCATCGGACGGAGGACGCGGCTTCGCTCGTCGCACCCCCCCTCGGGAGGGGGGTCGCGTACCGGCGCGGGTCTTGGCGGACCGGGACCACGCGCCCCAAGGTCGTGGCCAGTATGTGGCTGGCCAGGCCCCGGATAGGGCCCCCATGGGCGGGGGCCCTAGATCGGACGTGAGAGTGGGGACACCCCCCTCCACGCGGGTTACCAATGCCCAACACATGCAGCCGCAGCGGTTTTCTCCGCCGCTGCACGAGTACCCACGGCTGGAGTACCACCCGCCGTACCATATGTATGGCCGGGCCGCGGGTTCTGCCCCCCCTCAGATGGGGATGTGCACTCGCCCGCCATATTATCCGGGTCAGTGGCGCGCCCCTGGTTTGGAGAGAGTGGGGAGCCCGTAACTAGCTTGCTCCCTTGCTGGGACAGAGCCGCGGACGGTTCTGCTCCCTACCGCGGTGGTCCGCGTATGGGGTCGTGGGGGAAGCCATTAATTTGAGAGCTCTGTTGGACTCAGGGGCTCAAAGCAGTTTGGTTACCACTCGAGTGGCACGCCAGTTAGGTTTAGTCGTGGAAGACTCGCCTGTGCCACTTCTTGGAGTTGGTGGCATACAAGTGAAGTGTCTGACGGGCCAGACACTTGTCACCTTTTCTTCGCTGAAGTCCTCCACAATGAGGATCACGACTTCGGCTATGGTAATGGATACCATTGCGGGTTGGCACCCCTCGACAGACATACCGCCGGGTGTGTTGTCTTTGGTTTCGGGTCTGGATTTGGCCGACCCCTTTGTCTTTCATCCCGGCCCAGTGGACTTGCTCCTGGGCTCGGACGTATTGGGTTGGATTTTGTTGGGTACACAGAAGGCTCTGGGTTCGTCTTCACTGATGGCAGTGTCTACGATTTTTGGTTTTGCCCTGATGGGCCCTGTGTTTGATAATGGCACCGCGGAGGAGCCACCGGTTGTCGCATCTGCGTCCTTGGCCAAGACCATGCAAAGGTTTTGGGAGGTGGAGGAGCCACCTATGAGTTCCAGGATGGATCCGGAACACGCTGAGTGCGAAGCCCTTTTTCGATCAACCACGGAGAGGTTGCCCTCCGGTCGGTTTGTAACTAGGTTACCTTTTGTTGCCTCTCGTCCTAGCCTAGGGCAAAGTAGGGCGCTTGCGGAGAAACGACTGCTGTCCATGGAGCGACGTATGCAGCGTGACCACGTACTTCGCGATAAATATATTGAATTTATGCGCGAGTACGAGGATTTGGGTCACATGTCTCCGTCTCGAGTTGATTGGAGCTCAACTGAGCATTACTTTTTGCCCCACCACGCGGTGGTGAAGGCCTCAACAGGCAAATTGAGGACCGTCTTCGATGGGTCCGCACCCACTTCGAACGGGGTTTCGTTGAATCTATGTTTGCATTCAGGTCCCAAATTGCATAGGGACATAATTGACATCATCTTGAACTTTAGAAGACATCAAGTGGTTTTTGGCGCGGACATCCGGATGATGTTCCGCCAGACAGTCATACATCCTGAGGACAGGCGATTCCAGTTGATACTCTGGCGTGAGCGCCCTGAGGATCCTGTGACGGTGTATGAACTCAACACAAACACGTATGGTTTGAAATCTAGTCCCTATATCGCCATCAGATCATTGCTTGAATTGGCAGAGCGGGAACGGATCCGCTTTCCCCGTGGGGCTTCCGTGCTGTCACGTGACTTGTATGTCGATGACGTGTGCACCGGAGCCCAAAGTATTGAGGAGGCCCTCCTACTGCGGGATGAATTGATTGAAATATTGAAGACAGGTGGCTACGAGCTACGTAAGTGGTTGTCTAATGAGCCTAAAGTTCTAGAAGGGATCCCGGAGGATCACCAACAGAACCCTCACCTGTTTGAGGATGTGGATGATCCCAACAGGATAGCGGTGCTGGGCATGCAGTACCAGCCGCTAACCGATATTTTTACATTCCAAGTGGACTTGGAAATACCAAAGGTCTGGACTAAGAGAACGGTGTTGTCCGTAATAGCCCGTATGTTTGATCCAAGCGGTTGGATCAGTCCAGTGATATTCTCTGCGAAGTGTCTTCTTCAGAGACTTTGGACTTTGGGCGTCTCGTGGGACGAGCCGCTGTTTGGTCCTCCATTGGATGATTGGCTCGAGTTGTTTTCATCGATTAAGGAAGTCAATCGGATTGCCTTGCCTCGTCGAATATTGCCCCCGGGAAATATCGAGCCAGCCTGCATGGCTTTTGTGACGCGTCGGAGCGAGGCTACGCCGCGTCAGTCTATATGCGGACAGTTGACGCCGATGGCCGGGTCAATGTCTCGCTTTTGTTAGGGAAGAGCAAGGTCGCCCCCATCAGGACTAGGCTGACTATTCCCAAGCTTGAGTTGAGTGGAGCTCACCTTCTCTCTAAATTGTTGCATCACGTTGCCAGTGAACTGGCGGCCACGGTCGAAATACGGGACATCTTCGCCTGGTCGGATAGCCAGGTCGCGCTTGCATGGTTGCGCGCGGCCCCACATACCTTGGAGGTTTTTGTGGGAAATCGGGTTTCCCAAATCCAGAATATCGGAATTGATATAACATGGAGACATGTGCCGGGAGAGCTTAACCCAGCGGACTGTGCCTCCCGAGGTTGTACGGCACCAGAATTGGTGTCACACCCGCTCTGGTGGGGTCCAGAGTGGCTGATGGGATCAGAAACTTCTTGGCCTGTCTGTCAGACAGATGTTACTTCTTTGAGTTTGACTGGGCTCCGTGTACATGCTGTAGTCGCTGAGACGACGTCGGAGCCGGATTGGCTACTTGCTCGGTATAGCAGCTTGGATAAGCTTCTGGGTGTTACCAGTTGGATTAAGCGTTTCATACATAATTGTAGAAACCCACAGGCAAAGCGGTTGGAGCCGATTGCAGGTGCAGAAGAGCGCCGGAGCGCATTGTTGCATTGGGTCCGTGTCGTGCAGACCGGACGGTTTGAGTCAGAGCTTCGTATCTTGCGCGACGCACGCGCTAAGTTGAAGGGCGCGGTCGCTCGTTTGAACCCGTACATCGACTCGGATGGGCTTCTTCGGGTTGGAGGCAGGCTCCGGAAGGCGGATCTTCCATATGAGACTCGCCATCCTCTGTTGTTGCCCAAGGGCGGACCCTTGGTGCAGCTTTTGGTGTCTGATCGACACATTCGTAACGCCCATGCTGGGTGCAATGCTTTGTTGGCTATTTTGCAACGCGAGTTTTGGATTTTGTCTGCCCGAAGAGCAATCCGTAGCGTTCTGTTTCGATGTATTGCATGTTATAGGTTGAAGGCATCCACGATGCAACCACAGATGGGTGATTTGCCCGCTGATCGAATCCGACCTTCGAGACCGTTTGACGGCGTTGGAACCGATTTTGCCGGTCCCTTTTCGATCAAGGCTTCTCCCTTTCGTAATGCCCGTATTGTGAAGGGCTATTTGTGTGTATTTGTTTGTTTGGCCACCAAGGCTGTCCATTTGGAGGTGGTATCGGCTCTGACTACGGAGGCCTTCGTCGCCGCGTTGGATCGCTTTGTTTCGCGTCGAGGTCTACCTTCCCTTATTAGGTCTGACAATGGCACAAACTATAAAGGAACTGTAAATTATCTTAAGGATGTTTCTGTGTTTATTGATAAAAATTGTACTAGTTTAAGTCAAATTGCTGCCCAAAGGGGAATAACCTGGAAGTTTAGTCCCCCGAGTTGCCCCCATTGGGGAGGGATTTTTGAAGCGGCTGTGAAATCCGCAAAGACCCACCTCCGCCGCATTATCGGAGAAACGGCTCTAACTTTTGAAGAGCTGGCCACAGTGTTTTGTAAAGTTGAGGCGGTCCTCAACTCTCGTCCTCTCTGTCCGCTATCTCCAGATCCAAATGACTTGGAAGCTCTCACCCCTGGTCATTTTTTGGTGGGAGGGCCGTTGAATGCCCTGCCCGAATACCCGTGGAAGGATGAACGCGTATATCGGTTGTCGCGTTTTCAAATGTTGCAGCAAATGAGCCAGGACTTTTGGCGTCGCTGGTCGCTTGAATATTTGCATTTGCTGCAGCAAAGAGTGAAGTGGACAGACAGGACTGAGCCTCCCAGGGAGGGTGATTTAGTATTGTTAAAAGAGGCAAATTTGCCCTCATTGCTTTGGCGACGAGCTCGCATATTACGTTTGATTCTTGGCGGAGATGGCACTCCGCGTGTGGCTGAGGTGTTGGTCGACGGTTCGATTTTAAGGAGAGGTGTGACCTCTCTCGCCCGCCTTCCCGTAGAGTAAGCTAGCGGTCTGCTTCTCAGACCGGGACGGGGGGATGTTTGTAATATATTGGGTAAAACTAAACGCAGGCGTTTCCTGTTATCGCCGCCAGGCGTTTTGGGGTTCTCACACTGCTAGCGTGGATGGCGTCGCGTGTGGTCCGCCATTGCATTGTCCAGGGCGATATCGGTTTGATTTTAATACGCGGAGCGGTCTCGCGTCTTTTGCTTGTTGTTTAGTTTGAGTGATAATTGTGAATTTCCTGTTTGTTAAATAACTATTGAATTTGTGTTTGTGAAAAACTCTGTTATTGTGACTTTTTCTTGTGAGAGGTGAAACGTGGCTGGCTGTTCACATCTGGCTGTTCCCGAGTGAAACTACGGGAAGAAATCTATTTAGTTGTTCTGGGGAATTGAGATCTCAAGGGTTAGGTAGGGTGATTAGGAATTCCCCCTTCCCGAAGACACTCAAGTTTGGATCCGAAGAGAAAGAAGATTTAGTTTGGTAAGTGTTCAATTGTAGTTAATTTATAGGTTAGGTTATCATATAGGGCCCTGTAGCTCCCTTCATAAGCTACGGTGGTAGCAGATTGCGTTAAGTTAGTTAGGTTTTAGTCGGGCAAACGTGGTGCCGCGTGGAGATTTTTTCCCGGTACTTATTTTTACCGGTGGTTTTTTCCCGGTGAAGTTCCGGTACAGAATTCTTCCCGCCGCTTCGTTTGTCCGGATTCTCTCTGCCACATTTTCTGGTAGCAGACCGTAGTTGTTCTGCACAGTCTATTTTCCATTAAAAAACAACATCTGTTTCATTAAAATTATTTTTTGATTATATTAAAATCTGTATAAGTCAATCAATAAATTAACCGAAATAAAAAACTATAGAGATAGATGTATTAGTGATTGGCACAGCCGACACTCGCACATAAATATATCATAATCAATAGATTCATTTGTGGCGTTACAACAAAAACAACGCCATATTTAAATATGGATTTCATTTGTTACATGTAAATCGTTTAAAGTAATGTATAAAGTTCATAACACAAAATAAAAATGCAAACAGGCCTCAAATATTTTATTTATCTTCTATTTTATTATAATCGAAATTAAATACTTAAAAAAAACAGCATGATTAATGATTGAAAAGTTAACATGTCTCATCACTATCGAATTTAACTGTCAAAAGATGCACCACGCGCTGCACCGACGTGTTACGATTTGCGAATATAAGCTTGATCTACACTAAGGAGCGATTCAATAATCTAGGGGTACAAATAATATACAAACGTAACATTTTTTTTAAATTTAAAAACCCCGCGTCGCGTCTTCATGATATTATATTAAATGTTTCGATAATAATCCGAGAGATGTCTCTCAAAGACTTCCGCTTAGCATAAATTCTGATATGTGTAAATAGATGGCGCTAGCAGTCATCTTCTCACGTTAGAACCTTGTACCAATACGATTTATTTAGAGTTTCAGATTAGTTTTATAAATAGCTGAAAGTTCAGAAATGGTTATAAATCTACATTTTGTACAAAGATATTTTTGTTAAACTTCTTGGAATTTCTGTCACCGAGGCCTATTGAGGTGAGTACCACACGTATAAAATAGAAGAGTCACATAAACACTTAATAAAAAAATGAATAATTTGTAAGAACTTTTAGATGAATTTAATGAATTTAG
>CM031568.1:11459832-11482745 GCA_018467065.1 Ephestia elutella | reverse complement strand
TTTGTTATTCTTACACCTTTGGCTGGGGCCGGAAGCCACGCGGCGTCTTGTCTCAGTGTACTCGTCCGTGAGACTGAACCAACACAACGGCTCCGACAGTAACCGAACGCTCACAAAAACTGCGCTACAAAGAAATCGCATAACTATTATCATAGTTTACATATAAATTTTACGCGAATTCATTCCGTATTCACCGTGCTTCAAAATTCACCGATTATAATGATAATTGCGTCGATACACGAACGTTCGATGTGATCTACGGCCGTGAGAATCGACGATTGATTTTCCGTCATAATTTTCTGGATATGAGGATTGTCAATTTTTAGATTAAATTAGCATATTCTATTGTTCTTGGTTATTCGAAGTTTTTTGTTTAATCTGACGAGTAGATACATTTATAAAGGAAGTTTGATTTAGTTTTAATAAAATAGTTACCTACTTATGGTTTTCATATTACCTTAGATGATCAAGTTGATTTAAAATGCTATACCTAATTATAAAATAATTAAACAGCAATGCGTAGTATTGATGCACAATAAATACAAAATTACAAAAGTTCGGACTTACGGCCAAACATCAATGAGTTTAGCATTCTCCTTATGCAGACTGAGGTGCGTGTCCTGCGCAAGCGGCGGCAGCTTGTAGTACTCAAGGGCTTGCGGCTGGTCGTCGGCCACCCCCAGCACGGCCGAGGTGGCCGCGCTCAGCGGGTGCTCCGCCCCCGAGGAGTAATACGCGCGCCATTCCCCGCCGACCTCCATCGCTTCTTTACGTCTCCTGGGAACAATATAACATATCTATTAGAATTATTATTATTTTCCAAATATTAGTAAAATAGAGAAGTCTGGTCTCTAAACGTTAGTTACCTAGTACACACCACAAGTACCTATTCATAACATGATACGGACATCTATTCATTCAATCTATCAGGTCACTCGAGTAAACATAGCGTAAAATACTGGTATCCCAGGCCTGTAGTTTTACGAGTCGGGCGGGCGGCTACAACTTACGAACCAGTTATTAGGCGTGACCATTTCGGTACGGATACTGACCTTTGATGGTACCCAACGGTCGTTTGCGCATAATGCGACGCTGCGATTGCTAATTGTTGCGTACACAGAATGAGTCAGCAAGGCAGGTGGCCAGTTGGAGAAGCCCAGTGACCGACGTCGCCGCGCGGGGGCGGCTACGGCCAGCCTGCACATGCGGCTATCGAGCTCTAATTCGGGTGGTTGATACGAGTTCAGAAGTGCGCTCATACGTCACGCGGTCGGGTCGCCTGGTGCCGCGCAACCTGATGTAGAACAGGTCCGAACCACTCGCAGAACCGGAAGGATACGAGGCAAATCCCTGCTCCCTCGCTAACCAGTTTAGGTCGTCTGACGTCACGCCCAGCGGTATCCGACGATGCAGACAAATAAATAAAAAATGTTGGAAGCACGCGTTGGACGGGTTTGACCGGATCGTAGTTCTACCTGATTCCTGTTCCTGGTTCTTGTTGATATCATGGGAGGTCATTATCTTTAATATGAAAAAAACCAGTAAATTTGAAAAGGCAAATAATAATGTCTAGGAAAGTGGGACATAACTATCGTCATCTCTTTCATGAAGATGTCATTATTTACCAAGAATTCCAAGAAACATTAAAATTTACAATTGTCCAGACTCGTAATTGTCATCAATATATGGAATTATAAAGTCGCCATTCTGAAGTTCAAAAATTATTATCTACAAGTTATTGGCCACTGCTTGCGCTACATTCCGCGTAATGACATAGACAAGAGCATAGCTCTAAAATAGGAAGAAGAAGTAGTAATTTCGTCCGCGTGAAATCTTCTATACATATAAAATTGGACGCTGACCGACTAATTGGGATATAATGCAGAGTCGAAACCGCTGAACGTAGAAATTTTACAAAGAAGTACGTTACGTAGCGTAAGAAAGGAATTCTGTGTTAATGTTTTGTGTTCTTCATAAACTGAAACTCGCTTACGTTTAAAAATTAATTTGTTTCATTTTCTGAGAAAAAATAAGCAAATTTTGCATTTACCTACACATAGTAGTACGCAGAAGGACATAGGGTACCTTTCATCCCGGGAAAAAGCACTGTTCCCGTGGGAAATACACGCGGGCGAAGCCGCGGGCAAAAGCTAGTATCTAATAAAAAAAATCTTTTTCAACGTTTTACAATTCTTATTTAAATGTTCTACTTCAGCCGTCAGGTTAAAAGCATATTTTCGGGACAAATGCTCAATAGGCATTTACACATGCTTCGGTTGTTGGAAAGCGGTTACTGAATTAATTAACAATAATATAAAAATGAAAACAAATCATAGTAGAGTACGCGAATTGGAGTAGAAAACAGGAAAAGCCAGCTTCTGACATTTAACCAGGCGAAGCATGAGTCATTTGACGAGTTAACTGGCAGCCGGTGGAGCAGGGGGCCGCGGGCGGCGCCTGCGCCTCGTGAATGAGATTCCGGTAGGTGCGCACGTAAAAATCGTGCAACGAATCTAACAGGTTTGCTGGGTCCTTGCGAGGCCATCGGGACTGGTCTAACCTGCCCTGCACAGCCGAACCTCGAATTTCCGAGCGTTTCCTATCACGTTTGCCTCGAACCGATATACCTACGTAAGCATACGAGCTTATGTTTACATTCCATGCCCATAAGGTAGTTACGAGAAATTCTAATTTACGCAACCGATTGACAAAGCGCTTGTTGACACCTCTATAAATAATTAATTGATCAATCTTGTCTTCGCTGTCAATTGTTCGAGTCATCTAAATTTCGCAAGTTGCTTTGCCTACTCGTCTGTTTGTTTGACGTTGTCTATTGAATCAAGCGATTAGAAAGTATCGCGTACAGCTGTCACGACGCCGAGACGTATGCTGAGCGGAACGGATGGCTCCGAGCAAGGGTTGAAGGAGTCTCTGTTACACAAACAAAGAATTCGACACGGCCATTCATTGCACGACCGTTTCACAGACAACTTTTATACCCTGGATACGCACTACAATGAATTGACGACATCTACGAAAGTGAAACTAAACACTCTTGTCTAATTTAATTCGTTAAAGATTTGCTAACATATAGGATTGCTCAACTTTTAAATGACGATAAATTTACTATTGCTTATTGCGATTTTTTATGTTGAGCATAGAATTCCAAAGCTCTATTTCTGAAAGTGCCAGTAAATTTAAAACCATGACCACCTATTTAATAAAAGGCATCACTTATCGTATTTGTCTTAAGTGTAATTAATACCAGAAATAGTAACTATTCATGTGAATACGATTGACTCACACCGGACGACGACGTCACTAAGATATTAACTCAGGCGATAAATTCAAAATTGAAACTAGTGGACTCATTAACCGCTTCAGTGATGAAGTATTAAGCCAGGTCGATAGATAGTGAGGTCAATTTATCGGAGGTCCGCAGCCGCAGCGGCCGATGGAAAGACCAGTCGGCGGCTGCGACGAGTTTCGAAAGGCGACGTCCACGTCCGGTGACGCGTCCAGCTATCGATCATTCGGTTCGTTAATAAATAACATGCCGGCGTCGCTCGCCGCTTATCTGCTGCCCGGGCATGTGGAAAAATTTGGTGTAGGTGTCGTAACGGAGCGGCACGCATGTCTCCGGGGTTGCGTGTGCCCGCCTGCTGAGCGCTTATCCTCTGCGCTCGTTGCCGCAGCCTCATTATTAATATCTTAATTAAAACCCATCGCTCTACCTGATAAAAGTATGATGTTTCCTTTTAGCACTGCAGGCGCGCATCGCATATCAGCTAGAGATAGTTATCTAGTCGCGCATATAAGGGAAACTTTCCCGTGAGTGTTTAACCCGTCTCATATGCAACAACCTCACGTAGCCGCATATCCATAAACGTTAGCTGGACCGCAGAATGTATTGAATCACGCGTTAGTGGCGGAACAGGCCCGGCAGCTTCACCTCGCTCACCCGGCAGGTGTGGACCCGCGGGGAAAGTGCAGGGTGTGGCTCAATTCTACGCATGTTTTATCATCGGTGATAAGAGAAACTAGTATCGATCGCAACTAACGACTCATTACTTCAAGATAATTTTAAGCCATATAATCATGTTTCTCGTTTGATAGCATGTCACTCTACGTTATTTACTTCTTTTTAAATCTATTAAATTTCTTGCTCCTATCGTTTAGCTATAGACCGCGTTAGTTGCTCGCTTCAGAGGAGAAAACATATACAAATATACAATGTGTTTAAAATGCTAAAGCCTACTTGGGCCTATGTAACTTTGTGACGTTTGACATTCGTAACTAACTTTACTTCAGTTTACTAATTTTCTGTAAAAAAAAACACTTCAAAAAGGTGCGCCATAAATTCATAATAATGAAAGGTAACAATAATGCAATAATGATTTTGCAACGGTGAAAATTTGTCATTATTAATCCATTTCATATTCCCACATTACGGTTAATGATCCAAGTTGGAATGCACTGCAGCAGCGTTTCGTCAATTAAAGAATTCATACCGAGCCGCAGTCCGGTAGCGCTGGACGCTGTTACAGCGGCACAAAAAGTGAACATTCTTCATACATTCCCCATGCCATAAATAAATAAGGGATGAGTACTGACTATAGCCCGCGGGCACCGAGCACTCTAAACGAGACGCATTTTCGACAAACCTCTTTTTGCGCGCAGACGAGGAGCGCATATGCGATGATTCATTTACGGAGTTCTTTGCCATACAAGTATGGCTAACATTATTACTTCTGTTTTCTCGGCAGCATTATGTACGGTCAACAAGAAATGTTTTCTCAGAAATATGCGCCCACGCAGATTAAAGATGGAAACGCAACATGGGCACTAAATAAGTCATGTCTCCTGTCTGCGTAACTAGTAGCACTCGAGTAATCTGAAAATTTAATGGCGAAGAAAACTATAAGATGGTAGTTTCAATTATAGGTCTCTAATGTACACTGGAATAACCGAGAGCGTCAAGTTGCTTAAACGTGTCGTTATTTCAAACGATTCATTTAGTTTATGAATCATAAAAAATAATAAATAGGGGAGTTATTGAAATCTTGGATGTTCAATTACGCGTCTCTTTGGTGCATTCTTCTTTATCTTTCACACTATATGCTATAAATATTGTAATAACTTTTTAATTTATAGCTCGTGGATTGAAATAATCCTTAACGATCATTATGGTATGCAATACTCAGGATGCACAGTATTTTGAATACATATAGCATTTATATTGGTAAATATAATTCATAAATCTATTATACATAATGACATACGTTGGGATTAGTAAATATATATATTGGGTATTATATTATAATAGATATATTGGAAGTCAGTCTCCCGACAAGAGTGACAACGTGAACGAACACCTATGCCCGGTCGTTTGCTTAATTCATAGTTGACATTTGAAATGATTATAAAATCTGATAAAAGAAGCAGATATAATAATTAAATTTTTTGTACAATAAAACCGTTGGCTGACCGTTGAGTGACGTGACAGAGGTTGTCATGGACTCAATATCAGAGTTTAAAATGTTAAATCGAGTTTATATGAAGTGTCCTTTGCATTGTGACGGGGGCTTTAGAATTGGAATGCTGTGTGCATAACAATAGCGCTCCTTGTACGGCCAGAAGAGAGAATACCCAGCAATCACTAGGTAACCACACTAGCGTAACAAGAAAACTTACAATTGATTTTTTATTATTTAGATTTTACTACTTAAATATTACTGAATTCTTACATTTTTTCATTTCCTTAAATAAGTGGCCTAAATAAACCATAATTTAAGAATAGGAAATGCTATATATGACCGTATAAAGAATATATACTTCCTCATAGTTGTCGTTTTTATTTGTTTACGAAAACAACGTTTTATATTTATCGGTGAGCGCGGAAATGGTGACTGCGTGAAGGCCGTCGCGTTGCCAGAGCTCGCTGCCAATATACATTGGGCTCTACATTTTGTGAGCATATCTACAGCGGTACTCGTATATAGGTACATATTATTAATTGACTCAATAATAAATATTTAAATATAAAGGATGTTATAGAAATATGAGGTAGGTTTTCAATTAGGAAACGCTACATTATTTATTCTTTACTCTTCTTTCTTCACTACTATATATGTATATAATATAATTGTGTTATGATTCAAATACCCACAAGTAAAATGTATAAATTAACAAACATATAATTGCTTTTTAATACGAAAAATACAATAAAAATAATTTACATAATAAATCACGTTGCGGCAACAACGTTTAACCATGGCGAGTTAACATTTTATGTTGTTAATTATTATACCTACCACTTCGGCGAGCCAACAGGGGCAAAAACAACGCAATTATCATTAATCATAATAAATCGAATTACCTCTATCTACCACGTAACTCCATAAATATAAATAAACATCCGCTTTTATCTCACACGGAACATATCGACTATAAGATAAACCTTGTAATGAATTCTCGACATCATAACATAATATCAAGTCGATTTAAATGGAAAAATAGTCCCATAAAAATTATTACAGTAATCGTATTAACGGGCGAAACTCGAAACGGACAAGTGTTTTGGTCGCGCAACAAATCAAAATGAAATATTTGATAGAAGTTGCACGCATTAAGCTCTAGTTAAGCTCGCGTAAACTGTCTTATTAGAAGAGTTACGAGCTTTGAAAGAAGGAACGCCCGCAGCGCCCGATGCATAGTGAAACCATAATAAATGCACCATTTCCGTTTTGTCTGACTTTTTTAATTCCATACTCGTGTGTGGTCCGTGTTCATATCTCAGTAGTTACCCAATAAATTGTAGTCCCTTATAAATCAGTAATACTAGTAAACATTCAAAAATTTTAATTGAATTAGGGCAGAAAATAATGATAATTTATTGCGATAAATCTTGAATACTAGATATAGATTGCAACTCATTCTGCAACGAACATAACCTGTATTGTCAGTCTTTAATTATTTTCTTATTACTATAGTTTTAGCAGTGACTGTACCTGTTAGAAAAACGGGTCAAAAAGGACATGAAAAAAAGAAGCGGGTCGAACGGATACTTTTTTAGAGACTGGGTCAAAACCTGTGGGTCAGAAGGGTCCGAGGCATACAAATGAATTAAACTGAATTTTTACGTTATATCACAATGGCAAACTTACAGTAACCCACTGTAGCTGCAAGAGAAACATTTGAACTTTAGTAGCTGCAAGAGAAACATTTGAACTAACATTGCTTTTTATAACGAAATTCTTTTTCTAACGAGACCTTCGCCCCTAATAGGGCGAATACTAAGAAGAATAAGCTAGCTAGCCTTTAGCATAACAAAATTTAACTGACAAAATATTTCATTGATACCTTAAACTACACTTATATATTGTGATGCCTAAGACTGAGAATCTCTTTACCTACTTGGTACAATTTTTCGAGTAACAGAAAGAAGGAATTACGACAACAGACATTCGAAAACCAACTATAAGTAGTCTACAACAATGTTGACGATTCTTCTGGTAGGGAGAACCGTTTCGACTTCCAAAGCTCGCGTTTCAATGGAAATGTTAATGTCGATTGTGTGCTAAACGGATACTCACTTATAAACGGAGACCGAACAAAGGGACGATACTCTATAAATCTCATATAACACAAATAAAAAACTTTATACGACACTATAAATGAATTTGCAATTCTTTAGAGTGGGAATAGTAAAAACTGGATACGTTACAGTTTCCGATGATTTTAGTAGCTTTTGGTAAATAAACAGGCATGAAGGTATAAATTAGTAGGTCGGTCGCCTGCGCCTGCGAACAATGCCGCATCGTCGTCGCCTGCGCATTTTATCGTGCGAATCGAAACAGGTTGGCTTGGCACATGGCAGGTATCTATGTAGCGTGATTTATATCCGATTATGCTATATCTCTACCACTATAATTAAATCGCGATGCTATTATACCCGAAAGCTTTGCGACAAAGCACACGGAAATTAAGCTCGTTTGATTTACAGTGCTCGGCTGTAATGGGGCATTGTTTAATTTAAATCTAAGTATTCGATAAACTGTCAGAGTTATTAGGCTATTAGGCGATTGTAGAAATCGCACCAGAATTAATTTCCTCTGAGCCGATAAGAAACAAAAGATTACTCAATAACCGCCCACTATCCTTTGTCGCGATAGGTACTAGTACCACAAATTCCTCGCAATGCATACCGCTATGCAAACAACATCACTTACCAGTAATAAGAAAAACCGTTTAACAGCTTTGAGACGTCTACACGACGATTAAGAAATACCTATTCATTTTAGACAAGTCAATACGTTTATGGGAACTTAAATATTTGCCGAATTAAGATAAGAATACAAATTTAGAATCACAGAGGAAAAAGGCAGGTGAATGAACATGAGTAAAAAGGGACTTCATTTATGGACGAGTGCGGGCGTCGTCGCTGGCGCCAACCACGCAACCTTTTAAAGAATCCCAAACAACTCGTCGGAGCACTGACAATTGTGTGAACGCGATCAATTATCCCAGTGCAAATAGTAATTGTCAACAACAAAATATAAAACATGAATAAAAATGTTTAAACGTTTTCATTATCGGTCGGCCGGAGAAATAGCACGTCAATCATTTTACAAAGCAATCAGCGAGCCGCGATGGCAGGGCGAGAGATAAGCTTTTAATTACCTCCGACGCCATTTACATATTGTACGAGATACCGGAGGATATCTCGCAATTAGGGGTGTTTGCTACTTCCATTTGCGACTTTACGTACTTGGCTTTGGTGTATTGGATAACATCTCTTTGACGGGAAGATTAAATATTCTCTTGGAAAATTTGCAATAATCGCTACGACACTAATAATATGTGAATACATATCTACTTGTATACAGGATGCGATTTCCATTTTGTGAAATATTTAGAAACATCAGTCGACACCAAATATGGTTTTATTATTAATATCCATGTATCAGCGAGGTTTCATTTGCATATTCAACACTTAGAATGCAACTAAGTATAGGTATTGTCATCTGTCAACAATATTGTATGTCAACATAATTATATCCGTTAATCATGGAATTAGATAATAAAACTCGTACTTGGTTGCAAACATAGTTTAAAATACAATTATGATTTGTAATAGTAAAATAACATAGATTTAAGTTCGTTTCTGTTTGAATTATTTAACAAACAGGCATGGCGCCATCCCCGCCCTTTTTGTACAAAAAGGGGATGCCGCCATTGCCTCGCTCAGTTTGTTTCGAGCACTCGAGAAGACAAGAGCTAAAAATTGTAAGTGGTTATTATTTTTCTTTATAATATTTTACTGAAATTCTATGTGCATGATGTATTGTTATCAGTTGAAATATTATTGTATTTTTCTTGTAAAAATTGAATATTAACAGACCATTTACTTTCTGTAATTAAAAATATTTGCTGGCTTAACGAATTTAATTTAAATGTCTTTATCTAGTAACAGATTTAACGTAAAGTAATTACATAATAAAATAAATTATAATGGATTTAGCCTTTTATTTCACAATTCAGAAGCGGGATAGGTAACTCGTTATTTTTTTTTTCTGCGGTATACTTGTTCTTTTTTTTTCTTTTATCAGGAATTATGGACCAAATACGGGAAAAGTCCCCGTTATTGGGAAGATATCCAAGAGTTCGCAGCGAGCAGCGACGCAGCGAGGCCCGAGAGTCTCCAAGATCAAGACGCAGCCGGGCGCGCAGCCCGCCCCGCAGTCCAGCCAGAAGCCCGCAGCCTCGTAGCCGTTCACGCAGCTCCGTGAGGCATCGCATAGATCGGCGGGTGCGAAGTCCGTCCAAGTGTCGGCATACCAGCCGGCAGCAACGTAGCCGGTCTCGGCGCGATAATTCGCATGGTCGCGAATCTCGCAGTCTTCGGTCGCGTAGTCCACTACGTAACCGATCACCGGGCAAACAGCATGGTGGTTGTCATGGCAGGGGTGCCCCGCAGCCAGGGCGTCACCGGTCGCCGCGCAGCAGCGAACGCAGCACCCGGCTACGCAGCGTGCAAGATCGCAGCAGCCGGCATCGCAGCCGGCATCGCAGCAACCGGCATCGCAGCGTGCAAGATCGCAGCAGCCGGCATCGCAGCGTGCAAGAGCGTAGCAGCCGGCAGCGCAGCGTGCAACGTAGTCCAGAGCAGCGGCGGCCAACGCCTGAGCCTCGAGCTTCGACTACGCAAGGACCAGGAGGTAACACCACTGATCCAAATATTGGCAGTGGTGATTCGTTACTAATTAATAATTTACCTACGAATCTAAACGTGCTATTGCAAACATTGAAATCTTTGATTCCGGACAGTGACAAAATAGGCTCTTTTAAAGATAGTGTTCCCGAATTCGACCCTGCAAGGAAAGAACAAACGATGGCAATGTGGATACGCAAAGTTAACGAGGCTGCCGAATGGTATTCGTGGAATGAGAAACAAACTGTTCACTATGCTATTCCAAAACTTCAAGGTGTTGCGAAACGTTGGTATGAAGGATTGCCATCGGCGTTCTTTTCTTGGAGTGAGTGGCAGGCAAAATTGCTATCGGCGTTCCCTTCCGAGGAGAACTACGGACAGATGTTAGCAGATATGTTGGCTAGGCGCGCTCGTTTTAATGATTCTCTTGAAGAATATTTTTATGAGAAGGTTACTCTCATTAACCGGTGTAATATAACTGGCAAACGAGCAGTAGAATGCGTTTTGCATGGCATAGATGATAGAGCAGTGAGGCTGGGAGCCGAGGCAGCTCAGTATGAGGATCTTGATAAGTTACTTAGTTATTTGAAAAATTCTAGGAATGTAAAGCCAATTCCAGATCGTAAAGTAACTAATAAATATCAATCGACTCCTTCCGAATCTCAAACAAAGAACTCGATTTCTAAAGATAAAGTTCAACGTTGTAATAATTGTAAACAGGAAGGCCATTTTGTACGTCAATGTCCCCAACCTTTAAAAAAATGTACTAGGTGTCACAGGATAGGTCATGAAACAGAACAATGTTACACGAAAAATTTTGTCCCTTCTACTACATTAAAAACCGAAAATGAGAAATCCGTTAATAGAGTTACTAATAGCAGTAAATGTTCAAATAAATATTTTAAGCTAGCGCGTGTTAATGGTGTGGAGATGGATTCCTTCATTGATCTTGGTAGTGAATGCTCAATGGTCAAACAATCGCAGTTGCCCAAATTGGGGGCCATTCACATAAATAAAGATGATTTACCTGTATTGAGAGGATTCGGAAATTCCGTAGTTCATTCTTTGGGTAAAATTAATGCCGAGGTAGAAATTGATGGGGTTAAAGCTGGTGTTGAACTACTGATTGTACCTGATGATGTTATGGAAGTGTCTCTCATGATAGGACAAACTTTTACTGAACAGCATCATGTAATGATCCAGAAAACTGGCGAATATTTTGATATTTTGTATAATTGTTTTGATGACATAATGAAATCTAACAAAGTAAAAATTCTTAATCGTAAATGTTTTGAAATAACTGGTTTAGGTATTCTAGAAGTATATACTGAGCCAAAATACAAAGGCGAACTTTATATCGTTGGAGGCTTGCGTAACGACTCAAACTCCGCCTATTTTATCCCGGAGGGCCTATTCCAATTTGACGATGATGGTAATGGGCAAATAGTAATTAACAATTTGAGCTCTACACCCTTAAATTTGACAAAAGGTATGTTAATTACTCGAGGTATTGTTGCGAATAAAGAAAGCGATTGCAATGTTCTACATGTTTCCGAATCCAAAGATCAACGAATGAATCCAATCACTGCTACCGATTTAAATATATCAGGTGATTTAGATCAAACCGCAGTTAATAATTTATTAATATTGTTAAATAAATATCGACATTGTTTTGCTTTTTCTCTTTCCGAGTTAGGACAATCGTCTGTTTGTGAGATGACTATTGACTTGCACAATGGAGAACCGGTGGTTTACAGACCCTATAGGTTAGCTATGAAGGAGAAGGAAGTAGTTAGAGAAATGGTGAATGAACTTTTGGAAAATGATATTGTTCGACCTTCAGTCTCCCCATTTGCTAGCCCGATAGTCTTAGTGCGGAAAAAGAGCGGTGAATATCGCCTTTGTATCGACTACAGAGCCTTGAATAAGAATACCGTTCGCGAAAACTACCCAATGCCTCTCATAGACGACCAGATTGATGCATTAGCTGGTAATGAATTCTTTACTGCTCTTGATATGGCATCTGGATATTATCAGATATCTATCAAGGAGCAGGATCGACATAAAACAGCCTTTGTCACGCCGGAGGGTCATTATGAATTCAACAGAATGCCCTTCGGCCTGGCAAATGCCCCAGCGACATTCCAACGAATGATGCATCAGGTTTTGGGTAGTTTACGTCATAAAGAAGCTATGGCTTATCTAGATGATATTATTATTCCATCTAGAACCATCCAAGAAGGAATGGAAAAACTAGAGGCTGTTTTGACATTGTTAGCTCAAGCAGGTCTTACACTTAAATTGTCTAAATGTGTCTTCTTTGGGCGCTCTGTCAACTATTTGGGCTTTATTATTTCCAGTAAGGGTATCCAGCCGGGAACTGATAAGTTGAAATCTGTAGAGGAATTTAGAACACCAGTAGACAAACATACCGTTAGACAATTTTTAGGTCTGACGAGTTTTTTCGTAGGTTTGTTAAGGGGTTCTCGATTATTGCAAAGCCATTAACGCAATTGCTAAAGGATAAAGCTGCTTGGTTATGGGGGCCTGACCAACAAAAAGCATTTGATACTCTTAAGTCTACCCTGGTACAGAAGCCAATATTAGCTCTGTACAACCCAAAAGCTGTTACAGAATTGCATACGGACGCTTGTAAAATAGGTATCGCGGGCATACTTTTACAGAAAGATGAAGAAAATGTTTTAAAACCGGTAGCCTATTTTAGCAGGCAGACCAGCCCCGAGGAACAAAACTATTGTTCTTATGATTTGGAAACCTTAGCCGTCGTCAATTCCCTACAAAAATTTAGAGTATACTTGGTAGGAATTCGTTTCAAAATAGTTACCGATTGTAACTCGATAAGAGCTACCTTTATGAAGCGTGATATGATCCCTCGCGTAGCGCGTTGGTGGACTCAAATGCAGGAATTTGACTTCGAAATTGAGTATAGAGCAGGGTCATCAATGGCACATGTGGACGCCTTGAGCCGCAACCCATCCACCAATAATAATAATCATTCTGAACGGACCATTAATGCAGTAACTGAAACTGATTGGCTTTCAACAGTACAAAATTCTGATTCTGAGATACAGCGAATTAGTGGAATTTTATCCAATCCTGAATTTAACGATATTGTAGATATAAAAAACAACTACAAATTCAAAAACGGAAAACTTTTTAGAATCACACCT
This sequence comes from Ephestia elutella, assembly GCA_018467065.1. Lineage (NCBI taxonomy): Eukaryota > Metazoa > Arthropoda > Insecta > Lepidoptera > Pyralidae > Ephestia > Ephestia elutella. Next base: position 11,469,341 of record CM031568.1, on the reverse strand, counting down.
GAAGGTGATAGATGGGTTGTGCCTAAAGGCGTTCGCTGGCAAATCGTCAAACAAAACCATGACGACATAGGCCATTTCGCTGTAGACAAAACATTAGAACGTATAAAGTCTCATTATTGGTTCCCAGATATGCGCATTTTTGTCACTAAATATGTAGGCTCTTGTTTAGAATGTGCATATAGTAAAACACCTGGGGGTAAAAGACCCGAAGGTCGTCTCCCAAGTGCCTTACGTGCTGGACGTGACACGTGAAACCACGTGATTTGTGCTTGTGTGTATTCCTACCGAATACACACAAGCACAAAACCGCATCCAACCTCAACTCACGGGTCGATTAGACAGTTACACACCACTCCGAATGATCGTCGATCATCCAATCACAGGAATCTCAGAAAATTTTACACACACAACTGCATTTTTCGACAGCTTGTCATTTGCTTTTGACAACGAAAGATACGGAAAAGCGAGCACTTTCAATGATATTTTTCCGTCAGCTCAAGATAGCGCGGAGCAACTACGTGCAGCAAACGAACCTTCATTCTTGGCCTATGATTGGTTGTTTCAATTACTAAATTGAAAATTATTGTATGTAATCGAGAACAGCCAACTAATACGTCACGTCTAATATGTTTATATCATTGAGTTAGGTACGTTATTAGACGTTATAGAATATCTATTTTTGGATTTTTCAGCATCTCAGATGCATGCAATTAGTACTATATATCTGATTTCTATATGAGAGTACTTTATATAGAATATCAATAAATAAAGGCATTGTTCTCAAGCTTTTGTCAATCTAGTAGCACTTTCTAGCGCCTGACTATAATAATGCGTGGAGAAAGTACATAATTTAAATAAAATAGCCTATAGTGCCTAACAAGTGGCTGATCCATAATCTTGATCACTACACAGAAAGAATATAATAAATCAAATATTATCGTAGGAAAGGCTTACGTGCATTTGCTTTCAATGCACAATATTTTGTACTTTTATCATAGTTACATAGTAGGTTTCTTAAATAAATAACAAGTCATATTTTACATATATTTATTTATTAAAAACATGATGTATATATACAGTAAATAGGTATAAGTGTATACATCTCTTGTTACGCAGAATAGTCAAAGCCTTTTCCTTCTCTTTTTAGACCATAATTAGGAGATAAATCAGTTCTTGAATCTTGTAATTTTATGAATCAAGCAATGGTTTAATGTTACATCGAGCTTTTGATTCCATCTGTGCATTTCACCTTGAAATAGAGCTATATTTGTTTATTTTTATCTTTTATAAATGTACTAGGTAAAATGTAGGTAAATAACCAATTACATTAACATATTTTGCTACTTGAAAATGTTTTGGGTTAAATGTATTTTATGACATATTATCAAGCTTGGATATATTTTATTTTAGAGTATTTTATGTCTGTGGTCAAATCACGTCAGTCAAATGTGGCAACCTCTTTAAAAAAATTACCAAGCATTACAAATTAAATAAGTTGTAGGTTTGTCAATTTTTGTCCAGAGAATATACTAATCCAATACTACGTACCTTCCTAAGTCCTAACTAATCCTAATCCTATCCTAACTAATATTATAAATGCGAAAGTGAGTTTGTTTGTTAATTATTTGTTTGTTTGTTACCTCTTCACGCTTTATCTACTGAACCAATCTTCCTGAAATATCGCATAGGTACACATAGTTCGAAAATCTAAGAAGGATATATGGTACCTTTCGTTCCGGGAAAAGCACTGTTCCCGTGGGAAATCACGCGGGCGAAGCGGCGTACAAAAGCTAGTATATAATATAATTCAAATAAATATTACTTGCTTTTTTTGGCATTTATAATTTACTAGCTTTTGCCCGCAGCTTCGCCTGCGTGAATTTCCCACGGGAACAGTGCTCCCAGGATGAAAGGTACCATGTCTTTCTGGTCCTACCGATCTTCTAACTATATGTATGCGAAGTTTCAGGAAAATTGGTCAGGTAAATAAAGCGTAAAGAGGTAACAAACAAACAAATTAACTTTCGCATTTATAATATTAGTTAAAAGTTAGATAAGCTAGTTAGAAGAAAAAAAAACTGTTAGAGTACATAGAATGCAAAATTCAATAAAAGTGTTACCGGGCAGCAGCGAAAAATGTTTATAAAAAATTGGATTTATATTTTTCGGACTTGGGGACATTTATACAATAATTTTGCGCTTTTCCTGAAATTTAGGGTAAACATCATTGTGTCTTCCTTGAAAATTTAATGTATTTTTTTGTAGATGATATTTTATTTCCAGCCATGAATATTTCACGAATCAAAGTCTTTAACGATAAATACCGGTTGCAATCTCTCCAAACTAGAATTTTCAATAGAGTATTTTCTTTTTACAAAAAGCAGACAACCATAAACTTATTATACCGGTAGCACCACAGAAACAATTTTTTTATATATATTTCTGTGGGTAGCACAGACTTAAATTATTAAATAAAGAGTACTTTATCTAAAAAATAAATATTTCTGTGACCGCTAGGTATTTTATAACTAATATATGAATATTACTGGTATTGTATAACTAATTATGTTACCCATGGGGGTACAATATAATAACTTTATGGATACCCGGATTCCCGCCTGCGGAAGTCCTTGTTGCTCGAAGTATAGTATCGCACATGATCTATGATATTATGTAGAAAAAAATCTGTGGTAGAAAACGCGCATAGTCATTTTGTAACTCTTCTTTTGATCTTTATGTACCTACATTGATTATATTAATTGTTATATTTATAATTGTTTGTGAAAAGCTTAAAAATTGTTGTAGATATTTTTATTTCTGTGGAGTTAGAGTTAGATACATTCTTATTCGTTCCATGGTTGATACTATACAAGGACTTTCGCGTTTAGTCTGTGTTGCTCTATGATAGATACCTATAAAATGTATAAAACTTCTTTGGTAGGAACCTACTTTATCATTTTATTTTAGTTTTCTTGACATATTTTTGATGGGTTGACTCTTGACACCTTCACTGTTGCCAGCTGTTAATATTTACCCCTTAGTATTGAATAATAATGAGTAAGTACAATTCATAAATAGGTAACACAGAACATTTTATACAAATTGTTGTGGTATAGCGGTCAACACGGCAAACCGCGACTTTCTAGTCGCAATAAATAAAAAAATAAAAAAATGAAATTATTTTCACAAACTTTTTGGTACCTAATAAAATTGTACTTGTTTTTGAAAAAAAGCACATATTCAATATTTTATCTAATCTGAAAAAACGATGTGAGTTTAAACGAAAGATACCTCACGATAACCCGAATCGAACATTCTCAAATTAACTCCCTCAATTTCTGGTAAATCTGAATAGGGAATCACTTAAATATACAATTTCATATTTCACTCGGCATATAAAACTATTCTCATAAAGCCATATTGCGGCAAAGATTTCATAAAGCAAAATTATAATTTAATTTTACTTGAATCATATACACAGATTACCCCGGACTTCAGGAAATGATAATGTAGGTGCCTATCTTAAAATTTTAACATATTTCTCTAAAAATTGAGCTTATCGGCAAATGCCGGTTAATTACTCATGCAATCCCTACACAGTTTGCCAATATATTTTTTTTTGTATTGTCTATACATTCCAAATGTTTTTTATAATAGTGTGTGTGGACGGATACACACACATCTAATCATTGTATGTGTACATGGTGTGTATCCATCCATCTGTGAAACGAAGTACGTGCCTGAACTGTCAAAACCCAATGGTGGACGACCCCCCGGTTTCTTACACCCTATCCACAAAGTAGATACCCCGTTTGACACTGTTCATATGGATCATGTTGGCCCGTTTGTGTGTAGTAGCAAAAAGAATATGTACATTTTAGTATTGATTGACGCATTTACAAAATATATTTATTTAAAACCTGTAAAGAGTACGAAATCCAAAATAACAGTAAATGTTTTACACGAATTATTTTTTTTAGTATCTACTATTTTATTATTTTATTAGTATTTTTTTTAGTATCTATTATTTTATTATTTTATTATTTTATTAGTATTATTTTATTAGTATCTTTGGTGTACCTAAACGTATAATATCCGACCGTGGTTCATCATTTACAAGTGATCTCTTCAAGAAGTTTGTATTGGACAAGGGCATCAAACACGTTTTGAATGCCGTTGCTACTCCAAGGGCTAACGGGCAGGTGGAGAGATACAACAAAGTTATTGTTGATGCTTTAACTGCTAAATGTATTGGTTCCTCTGATAAAAAATGGGATGATCACCTGCCCGATATCCAGTGGGGTATCAACAACACCTTTAACAAAGGCATAAACAAGACTCCTGCTGAGGCTTTATTTGGCATAAGGCTACAGGGCCCTAGTGATAGCAAAGTAACTTCAATAATTGATGATGACATTGGCCAGTTAGACAAGAGTCTTGAAGAGATCCGTAGTGAGGTGTCCTCTCACATCAAAATAACACAAGAAGCCCAAAAGGCAAATTATGATAAATCCCGATATGAACCAATCAAATACAGCGTTGGGGATTTGGTGAGGGTAGAGCGTCAAATTCCTGCTACAGGAAGTAGTAAAAAGCTCATTCCCAAATATCAAGGGCCTTATAAAATCACACATGTTTTTGATCATGATCGTTATCAGGTTGAAGACACACCATTATCGAGGAAGGGAAATAAAAAGTATTCTAATGTTGTAGCCGTGGATAAATTAAAACCCTGGGTGTGTTTTAAAAGACCTCACGATGACACTTTAACAAGTGACAAAGAATCTGCCAATGGCTCGGACAGTGAATAGTTCTCCTGGGTAACTACTACCTAGTTGTACTGATTGTTTATGTTTATATTATAGAGCCAATTGGGTTCTTATATAGTTTAAGACCAATGGGGTCCTTATGTGATTTACGACCAATTGGGTCTATATGTGATTTACGACCAATTGGGTCTTTATATAATTTACGACCAATTGGGTCCTTATAAAAATTACGACCAATTGGGTCCTTATGAAATTTACGACTAATTGGGTCATTATGTAAAAATAATTGTAAATCATGAGAATACATTTTTTTTTTCTGATCATTAAAAATAGTCATTATTTTATTTTAAAATTGTTTTAATGTTGTTACAGATTGGTTGCTGTCAAGTACGAGGACGCACTATAATAGGATGGCCGACTGTCATCTGTCAACAATATTGTATGTCAACATAATTATATCCGTTAATCATGGAATTAGATAATAAAACTCGTACTTGGTTGCAAACATAGTTTAAAATACAATTATGATTTGTAATAGTAAAATAACATAGATTTAAGTTCGTTTCTGTTTGAATTATTTAACAAACAGGCATGGCGCCATCCCCGCCCTTTTTGTACAAAAAGGGGATGCCGCCATTGCCTCGCTCAGTTTGTTTCGAGCACTCGAGAAGACAAGAGCTAAAAATTGTAAGTGGTTATTATTTTTCTTTATAATATTTTACTGAAATTCTATGTGCATGATGTATTGTTATCAGTTGAAATATTATTGTATTTTTCTTGTAAAAATTGAATATTAACAGACCATTTACTTTCTGTAATTAAAAATATTTGCTGGCTTAACGAATTTAATTTAAATGTCTTTATCTAGTAACAGATTTAACGTAAAGTAATTACATAATAAAATAAATTATAATGGATTTAGCCTTTTATTTCACAGTATAGTATCTTAAAGTGCATGCGACGCAATTTAATCGCCATAAATAAGAGTTTACTTAATCGACATGGTAGTGGCAAACATTGTTATCCAGGTAAATTAAGTATACTTTTAACACTGCATTCGCAGCAGCCTAATGCGATAATGGCGATAACCATTCACTAGTCTGGATATTTGCAGGCTTGTAGGAAACGTAATGCGCCAAATCGGCGCCCGCTAATTGCGGAGGTCGATAATTTACGAGCAGCCTGAATAGCTGCGCCCGCGCCGACAGCCTTCCGTGGTGCCGCTGCGTAACTGCCCTGGACGAATTGCCAACTATTTTAATCTACGTCTTTCACCAGTTAACCAGGATACGTTTTTGAAACTAATTTTAGAGGGTCATGCTTTTATTTTGTTTATATGTTAGCCATTTTGTTTTTTAGGGTTCATTATATAAGACTAATATCTTAATCTTCATCATAAATAAACATAAAATAATCTTGACCTCGTGGCTTCTAATATAAGCTATTATATGAAATGCGATGGCCATAAATTTTCTTCCATGGGAACTAAAAAGTTAATGTTGGTTGATTGAACTTGTAATAAACTTAATAAAGTTCTCGCTGGGTTCCAAACAGATGCAGCTCCCGAGACCAGCGCATTAATCAAGCAAAGCGTAGTTTGTTTTGCTCAAATGCTAAATATTTGATTAATATTTTAATTTGCATATCATAAGTCTAAGTTTTTAATGACAAATACTGTTGCGAAATGTTTAAATTGTATACAAATAGACATCCCAGTATTTTTGGAGCTGGGTTAGAAATTGCTTTTATTATTATTTCAATAAAAATATGTCGTTAATTAAAATATAAGTAATTGACCAGAAGGCTCATAAATTACATTCTAATCAAAATATTGATTGCACGATAATATCTCTTATTATTGGGATACGAGCGTACCAACTGTTTTTTGTGTGCAAACATAATTTTATAGTTAATTTACGTGGCATAGTGAGTGAGGCGCTGGGCTCGGGGCCGCCTGCTCGCGCGCCGCGGCTATCTAAATGCAAATCGGATAGGTTCGGTGGATGTCCACGATAAATCAGCCTCACGCAGCCAGCGCACCGTTATCCGCGCCGCTGGAACAGCGCCCGAGGGCCGACCATCGACCATACGTCCCACAGCCCCACTGCTACCATCTACCGGCCAAAACGAAAATATCCACATGATACAGAAAAGTTTCATACAAGCAGCTATAGTACCGGAGTAAACAATTACTTTGAAACAAAGTAAGTCTTCTTTACCAAAGTAAGACATAACACGAAAGAAAAGTTAAAGTACAATATGTCTAACATCAGCGTCTATATGTATCGTTTAATATGTCATTTCTGACTTTTTTTACAACCAATCCATCATTCGAAGTCAAAGTCAATTTTTTTTATTGAAACTTGGCCTTCAAAGAAGGCTCTTTTTCATGTCGAAAACTAATTTATTTATCATAATCACTAATTTATGTCTCAAGGCTACAAACTACTAGCATTTCGGAACGACCACTGCTGAGAAGAAATGCCGAAAGAAACTCATGAAACAGTCTTGGTCGCCTAACATGCCAGAGGAGCTAGTTATTAACTCTATACATACACTACGAGTAGATTGTGTACAGTCAAAAATAAAATAAAATATAAGAAACAAATATAAATATAATAAAACATGTTATGTTTGTGATCGAGTAGCCACAATGAAATAGTTAAGAACAAAAAATAAAAGTCAAATCAGAATCGAGCAGAACAGTTCCCCCTGGCAACACCCGTTCACGAGTTGACGCGAGGGTCGATTATATTTATACAAAGATTCATTCGAAAAAGATGCGTGTTGTAAATATTACGTGCGAGCTTGCCTGGTGTAAAGTCTAAAGTTCTCCGTTATTACCAGAGCTAATGGCAACAAGTGAATTATGTCTCTTCGCTCGAACCTTGAACGTAACTAAAGGCAAAGTAAGGAAACACAATTAATGGTCGCCATTATCATACACAGCCATATTTACTCGCTGTAATAAATAACTAAAAATAAAGTGTTGGCATAGTTTTAAATAACTTTACTGTACTAAAATCCTTTGACATTGAAGCTCAATCTTATCAACAGACATCAAATCAATTTCATCGTCACATTTCTAGATGCAATGCGAGGCTTTTGAATATTCATCAAAGTGGTGAACAAGTGTTAGGCTGATGGAATATGATCAATAAATCGGAATGTAGATGGAAACGAACAAGTCAAGGTTTTATTACCGGGCAATCGTAAATCAGAATCTTGTGTCAAGAGAAAAAAATCCGCTATTTTCGGATGAAACTTTAAAATTACACGATTTTTTTACCATAATCCACAATCACATTTGACGCTTGTATTCAGTATTAAGGCAAAAAGTTAGAATACTATATTTTCAACAATTAATTATTAATTTCTATATTTCCCAATAAAACGCATAAACTGTGCAGATTTTATGCTGCTATTTATTACGATGAAAGTCATACCATTTTGTATTATTCAGTGTGGCGTTACAACTTTAATTAATGTGATATAAGTGCATGAAATGTGGTTCATACAAAGATGGATTGGATACCTATATCATTAAATGGACAGACAACTAGTCAGTACTTAGTTACTACTAATAGGATGCTAATTGGTTTTCATTTGCACTAATTGCACCGATGATATGAAAACGTGATGTTGAAATCTGAAAATGGGTTTAACTTGTTTTCATGAAAAATAAAAGTTGATCGGATGGAAGTAGCGACGCGACGGTCAGATAGGAATGTAATTGTCGTATGGCAGTTGCCGCTACTCCAACTTCATAACCTTTTTTATGGACTGGTCCTACTAGTTGGAATCTAATTAGATTCGCTCTGCTCAATTCTCCATTTTAAAAATTATCTCGATCAAATCGAACGGAAATGTCTCTGTAATAAAATTCTTTTCTGTTACGCTTTTTTCTGTCATCCGTTCTTGTTTATATCACTTTGTTTTATGATGTCATTGAATACAATATATCCATTCTTATAAATTATACTTTCATTACCGAAGCACCTTGAGCAATATTATTAACAGGAATCTTTATAATCAAAAACAAGAATAATGTCGAATACCTAACCCAGTTTATGGCGATTATTGGAATATGTATATGTAACTTAAAAGTTATGTAGAACCGCACTTTCAAAAACATATCTCCGTACACGCAGTATCCGTTAAATTATTTATTTTTGCTGTTAATATCGTCGCGATCATTATTTGAACATTATCACTTTCGCAGTGATAAAAAATTGCATAACAGCCAGAAGTTCTGAAGTTGTTATTTCTGTTTCATCAATGCAAAAATTTACATATATAGTTTCTTGATACCGTGGCTCATATACATGTATACCTCGTTTAAACATTAATATACCTGTAGCAATCTAAATAGGAATAAAATTACAGTTTTCCACGTTGCAAACTCTCGGTGTAAAGGGGACGGTGTGTTCGTTAATGGATCTATACATTTATTTACATCTCAATCCAGAGCATTATAAATATTCATCGGTGGCTAGCTTTATCTTTGTGCCAATAACGGTGTAATCGCTATGCATATAGAATAAAATATCAGGCTAACATTTGAATAAGAAAATTTATTTCTTATTATATCTGCCCCTAACCTCAGTCACATTAACCGAACGTGACCAATATAAAACGTAACAGTATTGAAAATCAGCATGTCATTAACTTATTCACCTAATAAATTATCAGCATTTCATATACATATATTTATATAGTAAAATTACATTTTTCTCTAAA